>VNJU01001325.1:0-157446 GCA_008042675.1 Drosophila seguyi | reverse complement strand
TTATGCCTCTAATTAACTGAATATACACATACGTATATATGTACTTATTTATCCTGGCCACACTTTTTGGCCAGGCTCTTACAGCCTTCGCCATCTCATCAGCATTAAAGTTTTTAATGAGCCATTCCACCCACATATACACGAGGCTAAAAAAAGGAGGGAGTAACTCAGATGAGAGACGAATTTGTTATGACAAGCTCGGTTGACACATTTTAATTAAATTTAATTAATGCATTCAGGAGCATCCAGCCAGCGTGGCACAAGCCAAAATATAATGCTTTCACGGTGGGGAGAAAATGAGGATGGTTTTTTGCTTTACGATGTGCGGCATTTGTAGCCTCAGGCAGGAAAGGTTTTTGTAATTGCAACATGTGTAAGGAGCTCGAACTTGACGCCAAAAAAGGGAAATGAGGGATTAATATTAGATAAAGGAAGACACCAAAAAAGGAAGCTTTTATATCCTTGCACTAACTAAGCCAAAATGCATTTGTTTTATTTCGAAAACCTTCACTGTTGGCCACCTTATGGCCTCAGAAAGCTCTGTTATATTTTTAATTTTTAAATCAATATTTTTATTTAAATATTTTGTTTACATCCAAGTTTAAAAAGACTATAATTAAGTCATAAATGCCTTAATTTCAATTCGGAAAGCTGTTTTGTGTTAGTTTTTTATAGTCTAATAAATCTGCATACCGAATTTAAATTTTTTAAATAATTACAATTTTGGTAAATTTTTAACAATTTTGACGATGTTACCCCTTAAAAAAAATTTTATAAAATTTATAAACTATATTTTTTTGCTAACATGTCTAGAACGATTTTACTGTTGATGCTGATCAAGAATATATATGATTTATAGGGTCGGAAACGATTCCTTCAGTGCCTTGCAAGCCTATGACTTAAATTATAATGCCCTGAATAATATATAAAAAGAATTTTTATTTAAATCGAGTTAATTTAGAATTTAAGGAGGGACTTGGTATACTTTTCTAAACCTATAAAATTAGTCAAATGAACAATATAAGCTGTTTCTTCTTTAAAAAATATAATTTTATTTTTATTTCATTATGAAGAATGATATAGGATACATTTACATTTAATAATTCTCTTAAAGCTTCAAGTCCTCCTCCTTGCATCGCCTCATGCAAACTCCCAGACGGCAGACATCCTCGTCCGTTGCCCGGAAGGTCATGCCGCGATGCTTGCAATTGAATGTGTCCATCACACACTGATTGGCAAACTCATGGACACAGATGCCATTGTGGGCACACACAGGGATGTACTCGTGCTTGGTGCACAGCTCCTCGCAATTGTCCATTGACTGCGGAGAAAGTGTTGCCATTGTATCCATGGGAGACGTGGTGGTCATACCTCCCATTAGCAGATGATGACAATTCTTTGTCGGTACTCGCTTGGCTACGGACGATGGCGATGTAGTGGTTGGACTTGGTGGCATCACGGCCACCGGCTTGAGTTCGGAGGCATCGGGAATCGGGATGCCAGGATTGGGGATTCCATGATTGGGGATACCAGGATTGGGAATACCATCATTTGGGATGCCACGATTTGGGATACCATGATTGGGGATACCAGGATTGGGTATACCATCATTTGGGATGCCACGGTTGGGAATGCCATGGTTAGGGATTCCAGGATTGGGTACACCATGGTTAGGGATGCCAGGATTAGGTATACCATCGTTTGGGACGCCACGGTTGGGAATGCCATGATTGGGAATACCAGGATTGGGTATACCATGATTATATCCTCCCGAACTGGAAACAGATCTTGCCATCCGTACTGTATTCTCTGCCTTGACCGTGGGTGGCACCACAACCTCCTGTACTACATGTACCTTTCCCGGCTTAATCTCCTCCACGGTGGCCACCTCCTCCCTGTCCTGATTGCTCAGGATCACTGGCTTTCCATTTGACAGCAACGGCACCTGTATGGTAATGCGACCGATTTCTGTATTTGGCACAACCTGCGCTGTGGCGAAGACAACACACAGCAGCACTGGAAATAAATTACGAGCATTAGTAGTAGTAATTCTGAAGGATATTCAATGCCCTTGTCCCACCTGCGGCCAAAGGATAACAAGTCTTGAACATTTTGCAACTTCAACACCAAGGTCTTCTCTGACTTTCCTCAGTGCTTAACTCCTCTTATATAACAATCTGAAAATCATTAAGATCTTACGCAATATTCTGAACCAGTTATCGTGAAGCTTCCTTAATAAATTTGCAATCAGGTGAACGGGTTTTGGTTCAATTAGCAGACGCTTTGGTTTTAGGGCCACACCAAAAATAAGGCTTTGTCACTCGATGTTTTATAAAATATTTATCCGTTTTTATTTTGACATAAGTTTTGCGTATTGCATTTTGTAAATTAAATTTAAAATTCCAAGTTACTTTCCATGTTACTTTTCATGTTACTTAGTGTGTCATTAAAACTTATGGACTTCTCTAAGTTAAGAGTTAACTAGGCCTCAAAACACTTTAAAAACATCCGTTTAAGGCAATCAAATTTTGATTAATGTTCTCATTTGAAATCCTATTTTTGCTTGTATCTTTATATATATATATATTAGCTATATTTTAGGCTTGACCGCTGGAGTTAGACTATTAGGGATCGCATTTTCAAACAAAAGAGACCTCGGATCCCCAAATGTTTGCACATTACGTCCTTTTAATGTTCGATTATTCATATATATATATTCCGAGTATGTTTAGTTTCAATTGCTGTGCTATACATTGACATATGTTTGAGAGTTATGTTATATATATAGATATAGTATATGTATGATCCACTCTAAACTAAAACACCGACTGCATATCCTGGGATTGTCCATACCATAAACGCAAATTTTTTTCGATCGATAGTATTCTGATAGCTACTTTAGTGGCACAAACTAAAGAAGATTTTTAATTGGGTTTTTCCTTCAGGTGAAAATTTAAAAAGGTGTACAAAACATGGTTAAAAGAAAACATGGGAAAAGAGCTGCCCGTTAAAAATCTTCTTAGCTGCCATTACTCAACAAATGGGAAAATAACAAACATTACCATTTCATAAAAGTTCTTCAATTTCAATCAGAGAATTACGGTAACTTGTCATTATATAAAATAATTGGGCTCCATTTTTAGTTTGTTTCGTTTCGTAAAGAATAAACATACATTTAAATTTAAGACTTATAAGCAAACAAGATTTATGGTTCAACAACACGCACTATCTATACAAGACTCGGGATTAAACTTTTACAGAATTTCAAGCTCTCTCTCTCACTTTTTACAAAAACATTTAAGGATCTTCTTCTTGACATACAATATTTGTGTTCTTATTCAGTGTTGTTCTGTTTTGGTTTTTTTTAAAAAGAGTACAATAATTTTGTTATAAAATAAATTACGTCTTAATACTACGGCATAAATACATGTATATATATATAGAGTGTAGCTTAAAGAGTTAACATAAAGTTATGATTTAGTTAGTTAGTGTTAGGTGGTAAGGTGGCATTATCTTCATCGCCTTGGGGTTGCTCCTTCTGCTCACTTTCGCTCCATGGGCTTGACCTCCAGCAGCTGAGGATAGTTCTCCACGATATTGAGTAGGATTGTATCAATATAGTGCTTTAGCCGAACATTCTCGTCCTCCTTTTCCTGGAAGGCCTGTTGCAGCTGTAATATTTATAGGTATTATTAGTTATTTTAATATTATTATAGGATAAAAAGACCTTATAGAGATATTTTTTAATATGTACACATAATGGCATGAATGTTAAACTGTCCTTGATGAGTTTTTGATAAATTAGAAGACCGTGAACCAGCGTTAAATGTAAGATTTAGATTTAAATTAAAGATTTAGTTGCTAGTTGAAAACTGCAAGGCGTGCTCAAAGGCTCCGAAACCGTGTTTAATTGATACATTTTTCTTTATGTTTTGGTTTTGTTTTTGTGGCTTTTGGCGTGATTGAAGCATTACCTGACTTAAGGATGCTAATGTGGCTGAATCCACAGAATCCTGTAATACAATAAATGTCATTTTAAATACAATTTCAAGATATATATTGGCATGGTCTTAAAAATAAACGCAGGGCAGTACGTTGGGTTTCTACTAGCGTCTTCTGGGGGTTTTCTATTGCGGTGACTGTGCGTGTGTGTATTTATTTTTGGACTTGACTGTGTGGACTTGGTGGGTATGAAGGATTTCGGATTATACTAAAAAAGCATAAGCGGGCAAGGTAGATTCTGGCTCAAGGTACACACCTGGGCTTGTGACATCTCCTCCAGTTCCTGGGCCAGGCTATTGAGGGTTCCATTGAGCAAATGGCGACCCTGTTCCACGCCATTGGTCAGCATGGTGGCCTGGTTGGTGAGCATTGTGGCCTGCAGCTCCTCGTTTTGCTCTTCAAGGGCTGGTTAAGAAAACAATTCAATTAAAGTTTATTGAAAAATTTTTTTGCTACCAATTAGACTCACATCGATTCTTCTGGCGCATCTCCTCCAGCTCCTGATGCAGCTCCTCCAGTCTTATGCTCTCCGGCGAGGTGGTGGGCATGGCCCTGGCCCCGCTCTCCTCGCGTGCTTTTTGCAGCTCTCGGCTTAACTCCAGCATCAGCTCTTCGGCGGACTTCTTGGCCAACTCGTTTTGGCGCAGCGCCAAGGCCTGATCCTCATGCTCCTGCTGCAGGGAGGCAATCTGATCGCGGGCCAGCTCTAGCTGCTCCTCGGTGCGGTGTAGGTCATTGGCCTGCTTGTCGCACAGGACACGCAGGCGGGCAGCCTCCTCACGCAAGGCGCCAGCCTCAATCTCGGTGGCACGGATCTTCATCTGACAGTTTTCGTCCTGCAGCGAGGCTTCACGCTCCACGCGAGCCAGGATCTCGCGATGACGCTTCTGCTCTTCGGCCAAGCGCTCTTCGGCACGCAGTTCCGACTGAAATATATTTTATTTTTTATAAATAAATCTCAAAATATTTAAATTAATTGATAATACTAACCTCCCGGTACTGCTCTTCCAGCATGTGATATCGCGCCTGGAGCACAGCATATTCGGTCTTGGTGCGTGTCGTCCGATCCTCGGCTATATTCTGTGTATCCGACAGATCCTCCACCTTGCGCTGCAGCAATTCCAGCTGCAAATACACAGAAACAAAATTCGTATAAGTATTGAGATCAAGGTAATAAGGTTCTCTTTCAGCGACAACTAACACAATCGTTTTTCATGTGCCGCAAATCGAGTAGCAGATCGTTCACCAACTGCACATCAGCCATGGGATATTTCACATACATTTGCCTATATATGTATATATATATATTTCTATATGTATAGCCCCGTTTTTGTTTATTTCTTAAACATTTTTCACATCTTCTTTTGAGGAGAATTCAAATTATTTTTGCCTTGTCGCGCTCGGTCTTTGCTCAGTTGATGGTCGAAGCAGAACTGCCGAGACAGCGGGTAATATTTTTCTCAAAACGCACAGAAAAATGCTGTTAATTACACTAGTCAGCAGGATGGAGGAACCAGAGCTTCTTTGTTAAATAAAAGAAGTAATTTAGTTGCATTTTCTACACATCTGCTCTTCCACTTTTGTTGAATAGTGTTAATGCCTGCCTTGCCCATATGTAACTCATGAATATTGAGCATACGCCCTGTATGCCAGGCACTTTAGAAGAAGGCGTAAAAAGCCGCTTAGTGTGAGTGCTTGGCATTTATACATTTGGTTAACTATTTGTTGGCATGTGCAAAAAATCTGTTTTCGCTTCTACATATTGGCTGGCTGCTGTTTTTTTATTTTTATTTTTTTTGTGCACAATTACTCATGACCCTCCCACACAGATTTAAAAACGCATTCGAACCGAACATGAGTTGGGAGCCTGCATGTAACAGATAAGAAAAGTGCAAGATGACTGAGAAATAAAGAAAACCTAAGTAATTCTGATAACAGTGATGGAAAACAGGGGTATTTGGCATGATTTATAATATAAATATTATAATATATTTAAGTACGTAAGCCACAGAGCTAATATAAATTGAATTTGTTTATATATTTCTCAAATAACACCTGCTCAAAGCTTGTCTTGATGCAAAAATTAAATTATAAACTAATGAAAACAACACTAAATTACTGCTCATAACATTTTCACAGCACCCCCCCCTTGTTTTCTCCCTGTTCGAGGCTCGCAAAATTTAATTGAAAAGTTCAATTAGCTTTGTGGCAAGTGCCTGCCACTGCTCAGCGGCTCTCCAACTGTGCGGCATAGGGTTCAATTAGGCTTAATTAAATGCAATTTGCTGGCCAGTTGACATTTTCTTCTTCTGCCCCGATTTACAGGGACTATAACACTATATGTATTAGATCGCGGAAAGAGCACACACGAACACACAATCGACGTCAAAGGCGGCGCGGCAAGTACTGGGGCCTAGGGCCCCAAAGCCAAAAACAAATAAAAAACCCGGGGAGGGAATCGAAATGTGGAAATGTAGAATCGTTCGGAGAGTGAGAGAAAAGCCAGACGGAGAAACTGAGAGAAGAATAAGCCTGCTGCTGACTCAACTGGCAAAGTACGATATGGCAGGGGTCTCAATTAGGGTCTGCGGGTATGTGTACAATGAACCATGCAAAAAAAAAAAAGAAACAGAAGCCAAGCATATTATATAGAAACTAGAATTTAAATTAAATGTTTACCGCCGAATTCTGCTGAAAAAAAAAATACTCCGAGGGGCAGAACAAATAGCAGCGAAAAAAAACACAAGTCGCGTCTCATTCAGAAACCGTTTTGGCCCGAACGTAAAGTAAACAACAAAAACAAAAATATAAAAGGCAGAAAAAAAGCACAGAAAAAAAACAGAAAGCCATAAAAATAAGATGTTGCTGAGGGCATAAAGTGAAAACAATAAAAGTGTAAGACAAATTGAGTAACAAGTGACGAGGAGTTGAGTAGAGAAAGAAATAAAAAACAAGAAGTTTTGGGACTATGAAATACCCGGTAAATACTTTTAGGAATTCTGGCGGGATTAAGGAAATATTATTAATATAATTATAACAATAAAAAAAATACTTCAGATGAAGAGCTCAAAACCAAACTATAAATATATTTTAGAAAAAGAAAATTTATTTATAAAAAAAATTATTTTCATTTGACTTGTTTTGTGTTAAATAATCCTAGTATTTTGTACTTAGTGGGTACCAAATATAAGCAGAGATTTACGGCTAGCTTTTTTCATGCGTCACTCTTTTTTATTTTTCCTCAGCCAGAAAAAGGTCTTCCCCGAGGTCATTAACAGCCCCTCGGCCCCTTTGGTGACCCTGTGATTTTTCCAGTCTCGTTTTGACAAGCTGAAAGGCACGACAGGTGCGACTGAATGATGGGAAATTTTTAATGACAAGTGCGGAAATATGCAACAGATGTTTGGCTACTATAAAGGTTAAGACGAAAACAAAAAGAAAACTAAGGGAAATTGGGGGAAAAAGAAAATAAAAAAAGAACAAGGTGTTAACAGAAAACAGAAATTTAAAATTGAGGCACAGACAGAAGCTAAAAAATTAGTTAATATTTAATTTTAACAGTGTGAAAATGGAATAGAATATACAAGAAATACATTTATTTTGCAAGCTTGAGTATAGAGTTCTGTTTTTTTATTTTTAATAAATAAATAAGCTAAAAGCCTTTCACTATTTATTTATATTTATTTTCAAGGTTCTCAGTTTCTTATAACCAAAAAAAAACATCTACTTAAACCTTATGATTTCCTTTGCTTCAGTAGCCTCGTTAACAGCTCATAAATAACATGAAAAACAATTGAGAAAAAACTCTTAACATCCAGACATTATAATCAGCATTAGCTTTGACCCCAAAAATGAAAATCTTTGCTTGCAACACACACACACCCTCGTAGTGTTTCCTCCTTTGGCAATTGTTACATTTATCAAATGAGTTTCCCCATTTCGAATATAGTAAACAAATCCAGCATCCGCTGGAGGCATATCGCTTTACAGAAGCACAGAACTGACCTCCGGCGGAGATATTTAAAATCTCTGGACTCCCATTTGTCGGCATTAAAGTACAATTACTAAGCTCCATAATTGGTTGCATAAAAATGCTGTGAATGAAGACTCTATTCTCTTTTTTCCCTTTGCACTGAAACTAGAGCAATCGCCTTTGAGATTTACGTTCCGTAGTGCTTTTTCTTTTTAATTTTTCCTCTCCACATGAGTTTGCTTCTGTTACTTTCGTTGACACATATTCCCTTCACAGCTAATCATTAATTTTGTTACAGTTTCTTATATATTTTTTTGTGGTATCATTAGCTTTGACTTCTACTAATTTCTTAAAATATAAAAAGTCTGTTTTTCTCTTTTCTCTCATTGATGATTTGTGAGTGATGATCTCATTTGACGCCAAGTATATATGGTATATATTTTGTTTATAGTTGGCAGATGTCTGCCAAATTATATGGCAAACACAGCACTACGGATTTCTTTGACTTTGAGATTTTATTTTTGGTGTTGAGAAAAAAGGTAAATATGTCAAGGAAATCGTAAACAAAGTTCAGAGACCGAGAAAATATTTGGAAAGGTGGAAACATTTTGTTGAGAAAAGTCTAGGTGTTTTTAAAATAAAATTTACCAAATGTTTCTTTAAAAAATGCAAAGGAAATTCAATAAGGTATGACAAGTTCTCCAAAATTTGGGTTATGTATTTTTTTTAATAATTTTTCTCTTATTTAAGATAAACTCTGACACTGTGAATATTATTTTTAAGTCTTCAGGTCAAATATTGATTTAGTTTTCTCAATTATTTAGAGTCTTTAAATATTCTAAACACTTTATCATGAATAATTTAGGCTTTATAACTTAAACTTTTTCTTTGAAACTAAATTTCCAACGTTCAAGTAAATTCTAGTTTTAGTTTTACATTTTTATTTAGTATTCTTAATCATTTAATCATGAAAAATCAAACATTTACCACTTCAAACTCATATTATTTCCTCAATAATTATTATTTTTATTAAGAACTCACTTCATTTGTCTCCAGCATATTGATTTTTCTATATAACGATTTTTCCCGATTAAACTGTCAAATCAAACAGAAATTTCCCACCACCGAAACGAGGTTGAACTTGCGGCCATTCAAAGTTAGACTAAAGCAAATTGCATTCAATTGCTGCTTATATATGCTTATATACCTCGTGAACTGGACAGTACAGGTACTGTATAATTCACTTGGGTATACTATATGTCATGACATGCAAAGGGGGGACACGACTGCCCAATGAACCCTGAACTTTTAATGAAATTAACCCCCTTAATCGGGGGAATAATGGATAGCCCCAGCTTACTTGCTCGTTGAAATTATCGCAGATCTCGGCACTGAGAGCCCCGTTCATCATGCCTCCGGGTCCGGATCCTGCAGATCCTCCGCCAACACCGCCACCACCAACACCGCCAACTCCTCCAACTCCTCCTGCACCGTTGCTGGTGTCCTCGAAATCACAGAGTAGTTTGTTCTTGAAATTCTTCAGATTCTCCAATTTGAAACCGTTGGTGTTGGTGTTATTTGTCTTGTTGTTGAATTTACTTGTCAAATTCTCCAAATTGTATATCTTATTGTTGTTATTATTATGGTTGATATGGTTATTGTTGTTCGATTCCAGGCTATTATTGTTATTGTTGTTCGTCTCCAGTTTGTTCTCAATGAAAACAAGGGAACTGGGTTCCGAATTCGATGGCACAATATCCTCAAAATCCGCTGGATTAAGGCTAAGGAAGGTCTCCTGATCGATCAGTATGGGTGGGTGATGTTTGCCCACACCCAAGCTATAAGCGTTGCTCAGTGGATTCTGCGAGGCACTCGTGTTGAAGCTGAGATTCAGATCCTCCAGACTATCCGTGGATAGCTTCCGATGGTTCTGCTGCGCTCCGATCCTGCACTTGTTGTTCAGATTGTTGTTGTTCCTGTTGCTCTGCTGCTGCTGCTGCTGCTGCGGTGTCGTGGGTCCAACAAACTCGAACTGGCCCGCCCACATATCATAGGCTAAGTCGATACTGTCGGGCTGGCTGGCAGGTTGACTACTCATGGTTTTAGTAGTTTTTCTTCCACTTTTGTTCTTTTTTTGGCTTGAAGGTTTTACTGGGGCGTGGCACTGGTTTTGGGGGCGTGTTTTATTTATTTTCACACTTTATTTTCACTTGTATATGTTTTTATTCACTTTTGTGGGAAGACTGTGTTGTATCTTAACTTTGTGGGCACATTATTTAGATATTTTGTTGTTTAGTTGATAAATTTCATTTCCCAATCATTTTTAAGGCACTTTTCTGGGCATATTCAGGCTTGGCTCTGGTTAAATGAAATATTTAATACATTAATATAAATATTTCTACGTTTGAATAAAAATCTGGGTTATTATTTTACACAAAAGTAAAATATTTATACGTTTGGTTACAAGTAATCAATGATATATTTTTTAGAGTTTATTTTCTTATTTATTTGTGTAATTTTCTTGCTTGGCACGGTTTAATTTATTTATATTTTATTACTATTCGTTTATTGGAGGTTTTGATTTGTTTTATCATCAAGCACGCGTGTATTTTTAGGCTGTTTAATTATTTAAAGTTCTGATTTTATATAATAATATTTAGTTTAAAGAAAACCCTAGGCTTCTGTGTTGGAAACTACCATTGCCTTTTCATAAAAAGAACAATTCTTCTGCAGTTCTTCCTCAAAGATTGCCCTACTCATTCTTCCCTATATTCTCCTTTTCCTCTGCCAAAAATGAGTTTCTTGAACTGCCGGAAAAGTTCAGCGGGTAAACAAAAAAATTTTTATTTCCCCAAGCAAAAAATAAAATAAATACAAGTTTTAGCAAATGATTCTTTCCGCCTTTTGTGACTCGTTGGCCTTTAGCACAATTCTTAACAAATTGAAGGGTAATTGTTTTGGATTTGGATTCGGATTCGGATTAGATTGGGTTACAAAGTAGAAAGCAGAGCAAGACAGAGGGAAAAAATGGTAAAAAGCCATAAAGAATTTTTCTGTATTTCATGCAGGAAAAAAGATAAACAAAAGAACCGACGAAGACAGTCCCTGGCTCTACCAATTCTTCGCCACTCTCTTCGCTGCTCTTCCCTTCCTCCCAAACCAAGTCTCGTTCTTTCTACACGACTGAGTTTTGTTTTTCCTCTGGGCTTCTGGCTGAGTTTAATTTCCTAGTTGAATTGATGAACTTCGTGTAGATAAAACGAAGAAAAACAAATAACCCGAGAGGAGGAAAAACTGTTGGTGCATGCAATTCTTCTGCCGTAACCGAAAGAATTGCATAATCAAGTCGGAAAGCGTCTTCGTTCTCTCTCTGTCTCAGTTTTTGGATGATTCAATATATAATGCTAGCAAAAAATGTGTCATGAGTTTTGAGTTTTTCATCTTCAAGCAAATTGTTTATAATAAATTTTATGATTCACAAGCGCTAAGGAATAAGAATTACACAAAAAATTAAGAGAGACAGCGAGAATAAGCTACTATTCTGCACAATTGCTCAAATGTCAAATGGGTTTAAGTGGCTTGTCACAATAAATTTGAATTTATTTGTTTTACTTATATTTTTGCCAGCTAAGAAATGAGAGCAGAAGAGAGATACTGCACATGAAAATGAGTAAACTAAGCTATAGCCAGACAAATGTTTTCTGATCTAAAAATAAAAAAAGTCATTTATCAATCATAAATAATACCACAAAACAGAAGCACACTAAACCTGACCGACCACAAACACTCATTGATCTCGGGACAATTTTGTCAATGAAGCCTGACGAACAACAACATTAAAAACAACAACTTTCACCAAACAACTTTGGCTTTTAAACAACTGAAAATGACAACAACCCAGGCGCTGTACATCTTGTGCGACTTGTTTAGGTTTCATTGGAAAATGCAATCAAAATTGAAAGTAAAGTGAAGTGAAACAACAGATTCGAATAACATTTTCTATTTTTCGAACTGCAATATTTTCCAGATCTTTATGCAGTAACAGACACGTTTTATGAGGCATCGCATTGCTTCCTTCAACGCCTCGAGTGAAGGAATGTTTTTTGGGGTTCAGTTGGGGGATCGATGTATATAATGGATGCACACGCGCCTCTGCCGGAACTATTAAGATTTATGAGTTCTCAGATAAAGCGTTTATGTGGTCCCATAAAGATAGACTTGCTGCGAGCATAAATAGCTCGAAATTTTGTGGGGATATAGGGTTGAGTTGGGATAGGGTGTAGGCTATAGAGGTAAAAATTCAAGTGTTATTCAGAAATAAAAAAAAATTTCTTAGAATTTATAGAGATTATGATTTAATTTTCTAAATTAAAATGCCTATATATTTTACTTATATTCCCTTACTTCAGCTGGCCAACAAATTCGTGCAAATTATACCCCATCTAACCTCGATTTCTTGGCCCAGTGTTGCATTTGCATTTGCAATTATTTCTTCTGTTTGTTGCATTTTACGTGGCAATAAACCTTTGAGAAGTCGCCAACGTTCGCCCCCGTCAAGACAAAAGAACAAAAAAGGTGAAACTGAAACAACATGCTAACCCCATTTCATAGCCTGAAGGAGAAGCGAAAGAGAGGGTGCTATAAAAACGAGAGAGAGAGGGGGCAGTCGGAAACACGACTGACAACAGCTGTTGGCTGTCACAGAAGTGATCTACCTCAACAAAGGTCTATTCCGTTTGCTATTTTTCTTTTTTTTTGTATTTAAAATATATGATACTTGTATAAATATACATTATATGTTTTAATTTATATAATATATTATATGTATTTTTATATTATATTTGCATATATTTCAGTCACAGTTAGTTACCTATTTATTATAGAAGAAGACCCAACCAACCCTCTTTTCTTTCAATATTTTGTACTGCCAGCAGAGCGTTAAATGAATTTTTCTACAGACTTCAAGGCAAGTTCTTAGACAAAAGTCTTAACAATTTACATATTTAGCTCTCCGTTGTCCAGGTTTTTCTTTTGTTTTGACTGTGACCGTTGGACAAATATCTAATTACCAAGAAAATGCAATGCCTGGATAAGTTTGAAATATTTCACTTGGTTTTCCATTTGTTTTAGACTTTGAGACTATATAAATAATATTAAATATTAATATTTGTAATATTCTATTAATATATATAATATATATATATATAATATTAGTAGTACTTTAAATATAATATTCTAAAAGTTTCTAGTCTTATCTTATCCGTCGATATGTATAGAGTGCCCTTGTCTAAGCCTAATAAATACACACACATAAAGAAAGGTTACATTGAGGGTCAAATTTAAAGCTATATAAGGCTGATAACGAATTTACAGTCTCAAAGAACTGAATGCTATTAGAAAATAGTCTTTTAATAGAAACACTATATAAATAATTGAGAGTAGAAGTTTTTTTTTAATATTTCTTATAATAAAAAGGAATGAGTAAAGGTAAACTTTATTATTAGGTTACCAATATCTATTTTAAACTATTTTACAATATTTTTAAAATATTCCTTTTCATATTCTATTTAAACCAAATCAATTAAAATTATATTTAATAATTAAGTAATTTCTCTTTTTAATTTCTTTTCTTATTTTTTGTCAGCCTTGTCTCTTCAGATTTCCATATCTTTCAACAATTTGCTGCCTCATATGTGCCTCGCTGGCAATAAAAAAAACAAAGCATGAAAGGAAATTATCATTAGCTGCTCTTCAACAAAATTGAATTCCACAAAAGATTTGCATACAATGAGAGGAGAAGAAAGAGAGAAGAAAAGCCAAAAGAGGGGGGCAAAACAGAAGATGCAGCAAATATAAAGAGGAGCTCATTAAATGCAAATTTTATTATTTTTCCTTTTTTTTGTACCCCTGCTGTGCATTTTTCATGCAACAAAGTAAGGCAAAGAAAAACGTCAGAAATGTATACAATGATTGAGCAAAATATTAACAGGAATGTTGAGTAGTTGAAGATTGTTTTAAGGGTTTTTTCAAGAATTTATTGAGCTTTAAAAAGATCGATTAACTTTTTTAACAAATATATTTTAAGGAAAAAGAAGAAATTCACATATTTATATATGGTATTTGCATTATCCAGATATAGCCATATTTTCAGGAATGTTCAATGTTATAAAATTTAAATTTAAAAAAAAAATGAATTTAAAGAATTTTTGAGCTGTTTTAAAAACTATATATTATATAACTTTAAAAATCGTAAACACTTTTTAAATTTATTTTTAGGAAAGAAATGTAAATATTTAGCTCCCGTTTTTATTTTTATTTGTATTATTTGTATATATTATTTAATCCAAACTTGTAGGCGTTTAACTGGTCAAATATTTACAATATTTTCCACATTTCCTTAACACATCATTGTAAAGTATTGTACATTTTTTTATAATATTTATTTAAATATAATAATTACAGAGGAAGCTAGGAAAATCCGTTTAAGGCACGCGAAACGCGAAAAGCAAACTGAATGAACCAGAAAATTCAGGGGCAAAAAATAAACTGAGGCAATCCGGAGGAAGAGAGTGTGTGAGCAAGCAGAGCGGGAATAAGGCGCTCAAAGAGCGTAATCTTTAAAAATAGGACAAAAAAAGAATAATAATCAACAAACAAGAGCAATGACAGCAGAAGCAAGAGCGATCCCCCGAAAAAGAAAACTTTTTCGCCATATGTCCGAGGGTGATTTCTCTCGTACTCGAACATATGGTATTTGACTCACGGACAGCGCATAATTACGAGGAATTTTTGTTCATATATATGAGCTCAGAACCCCTCCCAAAAACAAATCCCTTCTCATATTATTTCACGCTTTAATTAAACAAAAGCGCAAGTGAATATAAGCCTGGACACGAACCAAAAGAAAAATAAAATAAAAAGCGAAAAGCAAAAAGCAAAATTAACGGAACGCATGCGGGACGGTGTCTGAGTCGCGTTCCCTCCCCTTTGGTTTTGTTGATGTCATCAGCGGATTTTCTTCTTCTGGTTTTCCCTTGTTGTTGTCTTTGGTTATTGGTTTTTATGTTATTTTTCAGTTCCGGTCCGTTGTCTTCTTCTTTTGCTTCTTGTGTGCCGTTAGAAATATATGCCTACTAATTGACGAGCGTTCACTAATGAAAGAATATTCTCTGACCAAAACTTAACGGTGGAAAATTAATGGAAAATGCTAAGTAAGAGGATTTAAGAGGGAGAGAGAGGTAACTGTGAAGCAGGTGCAGTCTTAAATTTAACAGAAACTGGCAAAGTATGATAGGTCTAGGGTTCTTTATGAGGAAAGATCTTAAAATAAATAAAAGTCTAAAAAATTGCATATAAGAAATCCTAAATTTTGTAGGACACCCTACAATTTATGTTCATTTATTTCTTAAAAATTCATATTTAAACACATTTATTCATAAAATGTAAGCTATTCCTATATTGAGAAATAATGTGGCCTTATGTTGTAAGCGTTTCTAGGAAACCTAAAAATTCTATGAGCTTACTTAGAACCCTAGTTAAAGGTTAGCCCTTTCTCATCCAAAATCAAGTTTCTTTCAGTTATTTCTAAAATCTCAGCTAATTCTTAAATTGTATATAGAATTAACCAAGTAATTACTGGTTTAAATTCATAATTCAGTTTCATTTATTTTTTAATTCGGTGCCTTCCTTAATGCATTTTATTTAAAATATTTTAACCACTATTATACACTTTTTTATCAGCTTTTTGTCCATCCAATAACTGCCACAGTTTTTATCAATTTATAATGCCTCATATCACACCATCGCTTTGAGCTCTTTTTATTTTTAATATATTTTTTTATTTTCTTTCATTTATCATCAATTTCACCGTTTATCAATTTTATGCCACACTTGATTTCCATATATTTTTTTCTTCCACAAAACACTCGGCAGACTTATTCAACCGCACTTTTCAATTTAAGATCAATCAAGCAATATTCGCCTCGAGGCCAAGGGAAATGGGAAAAGGGGGGGTTTTATTTTGATTAAGGTTTTTTATATCTCACAACAGACGGTATAATTAAGGCATCAGCTGTTGTTTCTTTTGCCTTCATATTAAATAATCGTTTAATGAGCCAAAGGCAGCACCTGACACAGCTGATAAACGATTTCGATCGATAAAAGAAAATTAACAAACACTCGCGAGGAAACCAAGGTAATTTTAGTTGAATTGTAGCTTAATTTTAAACCTTTTTTTCGTTAGATTTTCACGAGGGCAGCGCCAGCTGTAACTGCATTTTCTTTTGCATTTTCCTTTGCAATAGTAACAACAACAACTAACCACACGCAAGCCACCCGCGCGAGAGGGCGTCGTGAGAGAGCGAAGAGAGCCCGCGGCCGTTCGCTTCGCTGCTCCGCGTTTTTTCGTGTTGTGCACGCGGCAAGAGTTAAAAGTTAAATGCAGTCTGAGAGGGAGAAAAGCGGCGAAAAAGCAGCGGAAAGCAGTCGCTGCCTCCGTCGGCGTCGACGCTGGCAACGACAGCGACCGCGACTTGTTTTGGGTATCCAAAAAAAAGGGGAAAAACACAACAACAGAGAGCCCCCAAAGCAAAGGCAAAACAAAGGCAATGGCAAACTAGAAAAATGCGACTAATTCGACTTAGTGGTGTTGGAAATTCGTATTGCCAAAAGGGAAATTGGGTGCACTGGAAAATTAAGTGAGATGTGGTTTGGGCAAATTTTCAAAATAATTCAATTTGAAATTTTAATATCGAAATTATAGTTCAAATTTCTATGGTTTTTAATTTTTTTTTGTTTAGAGGTTGAGACACAACCTTAGTTAAATGATAAAATGTAAAATTTTGTTACTTACTTTCCATATTTTTTTTATGTTCTAGTTTTAAAATGTTTTGCATCATTTTTCCTCATTTATAAATTTATATATAAACATTTAAAATTGTATATATAAATATGTATATTTTTTTATTTTTTAATTTTCTACGAAAATTCTTTAAACCATTTTAGAATAAAGCGCTTTCGGTGATACCTTTTTTCCTATTTTTGTTCAAAACCTAAACTAAAATGTGTACTCTTAGTTTTTTTTTTTAAATATATAAAAATATTTTTAAGATCAACGTTAGAGTTACAATCGCTTTTAAAGATCAATACATTCTATAATTAATACTGAAAACATGTTTTAATAATAAGTTCAACTTTTCCTATGGTAATATTTAAAAATTAAGTTCCTTTTTCAGAGTGTATCTGTCTAAATAGATTTTTTTAGCAAATTGCATTGGGTAAAGCGCAAAAAATAAGGGGCAAGGGAAACGACACCAAAAGCAAACAGAATCGAGTGGCAGGAATCAAAAGCAACAAACGCTTGAGCATCACTTGAACCAAATTGAGTCAATTAAATGTAATGTGGATGAAAATCAAAAGTAGAATGAGTCAGGAAAATACCTACTTCAGACGATTCAATGGAATGCGTTTGAAAAAAGTGTAATACCAAAGAAATATATAGACAATTTATAGAAAACTCGATAATAAAGTATAGAACAAGACCTGGAAATAGATAAAAATTCAAATATTAAGTATACGACTAGTGGGATTTTTCTTTATTATCAATTTTTTTAGTAAGTAAATAACTTAATAGAAAAAGAGATAGATAAATAAAATATCACATAAATAAATTCAAAACTTGCCATGAATTTTAAATAAATTATTTCTAATGACTACAAATAAAACTTGAAAATCAAAATACCCTTAAAAATAATCATTTTACCCTATTATATATTCTTATATATTTCTTTGCTATTTCACAAGCGCTAATACCCACACATTTTTCTTATCTTTATGGAACCAAAGTCCATACACTTTTGCCATTTTTATTGACTTTTATCATTTGTTTAAACGAGACTCTTTAATCAACGCCAAAGACCGCAGATCGGAAAACGTTTAAAGCCAACAAATGTATTTGCTTTTCATTTACTGTATGCCAACTATATATTTACTAGAATATATATGCTTTGTGTATTTGTATAATTAGGCAAAAATTTAGTAAATATTTAGATGACAAAGCAAACAAAGGAGTAACTCCGTAACTGGTAGAAATATTAAAGTTTTCGAGAAGTCGCAATTGCAATTTGAATTCTTTATTTGTTTTTAATTCTTTGTGCGCATATAGCACTCCTTTAAATCCCCCTCGAAATATGCCGATTTGTTTGGGTCTTGACTCGATTTTTTTGTATACATATTTAAGTTGCCAAGGCAACAATTGCTTTCGAGGCTTCCAAAGAATCGCAAGGTAAAGTAAGGTTGGTGTACGATAAGATTGGCTAGCAACCGAGCAAGTTGTAAACAGAACAACTTTAGTAAAAGTAAGCCAAGTTAGGTAGAGAAAAGATAAAATAGGGGATGGCTTTGATTAATGCTTAACAAGAAACCCAATTTAAGTTAATTGGAGTTATATACCCTAAAAACATAACACAATTTATTTAAAGTGTTCCCCTCACAAAATGCCAAAAGTTCAAGATGATTTGCTAAAAGTTATAAACTCTGAAAAATCGGTAATTCACACGTAGGCCGTAATTGTTAACTCCACTCTGCACTGTCTCATTATTTATAATAAATTGTTAAGGCAAAGACAAGAAAAGATACACAGTCCATAGTTGGCCAGAGACAAGTGCAGCCTCAACCTCAACTAAACCCGATTCGATTCGATTCGATTCGCTTTTGACTAGTTACCCATTAATGTAACGCCCCGTTTGCCTTGGACAACCTTGTGCAAAAAAGAAGAAAAAACAAAAATAATACAATATAAAAAAAAAATAATGAACGTAATGACGTAATGGAAAGCGTAGGATTTTGCGCCCACTGCCACGCCCCCGAGCAAAGAGAAGGCGCCTCTCCTATGTGTGGGAACATAAATTCACATTATGGCCAATTCTTCGAGGCGATTTTCAGCTTAGATAAAGACCAGCAGACAGCAGAAAACAACACTTTTGTGGGTTCGTTTTTAACACTTACCTCACGGAATTGGTAAGATAAAAGTGCTTGAGGTAGTTTGTGTTGTGCTTACCTGGAAGTAAAGGAAAAACAAAAGACCAAATTAATATTAGATTTGGACTGTAGACAAGAAACTTAGGATAATAGTGTTATGGTAATGAGGGGAATGTAGAGTCAAAATTTTAACTTAAGAACGGAAAAATGAGCAAAGGGCGATTATCTTAGAGGTAGGAAAATTACAGCCTAAAATAAACTAGCATTAGAACAAGACTTTAAACGTTGTTATTAAAAGTACATTACCATTAAGCTGTTTTGTAATTATTTACATAGACAAACAATAAATGGAGAATTGTGTCTTCTGAACGAATTGTTGTGTTAAATATACCGTTAATTTTAATAACATTTTTCCCAACCATCTTTAACACCTAAAATATTACCAAAAAAAAACCTATAATAAATATTTATCAATAAACTACCAACAAATCCCATCATCAATCGATTCATCACCCAAAAAACAGCCAAGAAAAACGGCTTCTGGCACCCACTTGCCATAAAGAAATATATAACCACAAAAAAGACCACTGAAAATGGGCTCTTGTCTGGCTGTTCGTGGCATGCCACCTGCCATTGGGTCGTCTGTCCGTCTTATCGATTAAACAATTTCGCTGGCACCTTTGACGCCCACCTCAAGACCCCGCACAAGACCCCAGTCACAACATAAAAAGCATAGAGCCGCCACGAATACAAAGATACTGAGGAATAATACAACAACAAAAATGCGACTTAAAACCATAAACGAAAATCAATTTTTAACCCAAATTGTGACGTTGACCCAGAAACCATCGAAAAAAAAAATCGAAAATCCTAAAGACAAAGAGAGACCCACACTCGACGAACTGAGGCATAAACGTTGCAATTATCATAATTAATGCAAATGCGCCTTAAAGTAGACCGAAAGAAAAACGAATTAAATACTTGGAGACGTTTATGAAAAACGTTTATTCCAAAGTTGGGGGAAAAACGGTTCAAGATGATGCAAGTCTATTAGGGGAAGGTAAATTGTTCGGAAAGGTAGAGAAGAAGGGGAGACTAGTCGTAATTTTATTGTATTTAATGGAGTGAAGCCTTTACAAAAATTTGGGTAACATTTTTTTAAGCTGATTTTTGAAACTATAGACGTTGATTCATGTTATATTGTTAACGTAAAAAAAAGAATAAACAAAGAACTAAATATAGAATCTTTGTATAAATAATAACTAGTTAAATTTCTTGAATTTTTATACCGGTAACTACTATTTTTTAAACATTAAATTTAATATAAAAGTTAAGAATTCTTTAAAAAAATAATGAAAGGTTCAGTTTTATCAATTCTTCAATAATTTAATAAATCAAGTATTTCCTTCCAACTTCCTTCTAGCTGCCTCTCCTGCCAACTTTGGCTTCATTTGTATTCCCACCGATTATATTTATGCATTCTATTAGCCAGAGACACCTGGCCCGCAGTTTTGTTTATGCCACGATGCCTTGTGGGTGCTGTAGGTGGCTGTTTCCAGTCGACGCCTTCATCAATGTGGCAAAGATATAGTATATATGCAGTAGGTATGGTAAAAAGACGGCAAGATATTCAATTGGGGAGATTACCAAATCCTAAACAGTTTGCTTGGGCAACTCTCAAGCGATGTCGTCACCGCCAGAGATATACATACTCCACTTGTGCATGTATTAACCCAAAAAAGAAAAACAGATTTCTTCCCCACAACTCGGCGTCTCTCTGACAATTGAACAAATTGCAATTGTGGCATTGTCTTGGGCCTGCCTACAGTTATAATTGCATAAGTGCGACGATGCAAATCCAGGCAGATTTTAATCAACCCTCTGACAGTCCGCTGGGAAAATGGGAAAGAGATGAGATGTCAAGATCGAGGGAGAGACAGAGAGAGAGACCGTGCCTTATATAAGATTTTTCCAATTCTTTTCTTCCGGGTCTACACACTGACCTCGGCTTAATTAAGCCAACGGAGCATTGAGGAAAAATTAGTGCGGAGGGAAATTTGGGGCAAGCGAGAAGTGAAAGAAGGGAATTAAAATAGAAAATCGTATTTGGTGCAGTGAAAATCTTTTTGGATACGCTTAACACTTTTCTGGGCATCGGGCCAAGGTGAGATGTGGAAAGTTTTTCATTCCGTGAGAGAAATTGGGCTTAAAAAAAGTGAAAGATGTTTAAAATAAATAAATTTTTTAAGGTGTTTTCAAGAGAATCATTCTTTTATTTTTTGGAAATACTTTTCTCTTTTTTTAATTAAAAATAATATACAAAATATTAACAAGGTTAACAAGCATTTCTTGTAAGAAATAGTAACATCATTTAATATTTAAATGATTGAATAAATTACAAATATTTTAAGACTACCAACTGACACTTCATTGCAACCTTTTTTATTTTTGTAATAATTAAAACACCTTCTATAGACACAGTTTCGAGGCAATAAACCACCTCCTTCTGGCCATAAAACCTTCTGTTTTTCCTCTGTTTTCCCCCTCTTTTTTATTTTAGACCTCATTTCGTATGCAGCGCCAGATTTCACACAACAATCAAGCCAAATGCGAGGGGCACCTCTTATGACTTGTAATGATCTTTTGGCCCACGCGACCCTTCTCTCTCCTCCTGTCCTTACCCTACCCTGTTCCCTGTTCCCAGTTCCCTTTTGGCACAAATTCCACACTTCCGTTTCCCTTTTGGCCTGTTGCATAAAAGAACAATAGCGCCAGAGTCGCTTAAAAATTGATTCGTACGTGAGATTTTTTTGCAAAAACAAAAAAAAAATCATTTCCACTCCGGCATGTGTTGTTTCTGTTTTGTTTTTTCCTGTACACTTTTCCACCTTTCCTTTTTTATTATTTGTATGGCAGGCGGTGGATACTTTTACCAGGTTTCCATATTCCCTTATTTGTTTATTTTCTGCAATTATGCAGATAGACAGAAAATATGTATCCCTGTTATTTGCTTTTTTCCGGAAATCTTAAGCTTTAAGTTGGCAGGAAAGAAAGCCGCTGTCTTTTGCATATTAATGAAAACATTTATAATTTCATTTGGGTTGCATATTGATGATGAATATTGATGATAAAAATATTTATAATTTGTGCTTGAAAAAGGGGAAAAGTGCAAAGTATGTTTTCAAATAAGTTTTCTTTACTTTTGAAAAGGCAAAAAATAACGTTAGCAAAACCATAAACATTTTAGGCTATTTTTAGCTTGTAAAATAACCACTAAAAATGTATTTTTAAAGGCCAACCCAAAGGCTATCGTTTGGATCTTGGCCTCACATATATTCCAGACGTTTCCCATACAAGAAAACGTATAATAAAAAGAAAATCCCCTTCGTCGAACACTTACACTTGCCCCGCGGGAAATCTAATTGGCTGTAATTCCAAGGTAGGCCATTTAAAGTCAATTTCAATGACCTTGAGGCGCCAATGCACTCCTCCCCCATTATTGCCCGTATCGCTGAAATGCTTTTGCTTTTTTTTCGCTTTATATAATAGCGAGTGGAGCACAATCCGATTGGATCCACCGATTGCAACCCACACTTGCGCTGAATTTCACCTGCCAGGTAGCCATGATCAGCGATGAAGAAGGTGACTGCCACGGCGATTCAGGGAAAGAAAAAAAAACAACAAATAACAAACAAAAAACACGTTTTACATCGCTGCGAACCGATGAGCCAAAGTGAAAAGTCACAAAGTCACTTTTCCAGGGAATCATTTTCTTTCCCAACGAATACATTTTGCGAAATTAAATCACAAAAAAAGTAACGAAACATTTTCGGAATTTCGAAGCTCACTCAAAAACACACATGAAAGTTGGGAAATCATTTTTTTTTTTTGTGTCTACCAATTCGGTTCAAGTGCAGATTATGCCTTCCCTCAGCATCATCAGCAATATCTTTGATGAATTATTGTCAGGCATTGACAGTTTGTACATTTTTTTAATGCTTTTTTTAGCTTAATCATGCATTGTGAGATTTATTTTTTAAGCTTATTTTTGCTAAGGAAATTATGCAAGACAAATGTGCAATTTGAGGGAACTAATTCCAATTAATTGAGAAAATTTGCTAAAGGTTTAAAGGTATCTTTAATCAACCAGCTTCAGCTGTTCAATTTAATTCTTTCTTACTATTGATTTTATTCAATTTTATTCTATTTGATCTTTTGCTGTATTTTATTTTGTTTTAATTTATTTTTCCTGAAGATTTACTTACCCTATAATCGTAGTCATGGCGATTTTCCAAGCTTATATCGCTGTACATGTCTTCAGTTGTATCACAGTTGGAGCTACGGCCCGATGAGTTGAAGCTCGATGATCTATAGAGTTGGCTTTACAAAAATATATATTCTCTGTTAGTTTTATATAAGTAGGTTTTTTTTATCAGCCGCAACAAGGTGGCTGTTTCTTAAATATTACAAGTATTTTTAGATATTTGTATTAATTTTATAGAAGAGATGACAGAAAAAGCTAATTCTATTCGAATAATTTGTTGTACAAAAAATAGAATTTCTATATTACAAAAGCTTAATTATTTTGTTTTTTTTGGAATGCTCAGAAAATTCTTTTTCTCTAAAACAAAGTATTAAATAGATAAATTTTAATTTAATTTCAAGCATTTCTTGTTGTATCCTAGTTTGTTAATTATAGATGGCGCTTTGTAAAACTTAACTTATTTCTCTACATCAAATACTGCTATATACCAAATGGTGTCTTGGCTATTTTTATACTGTTATACGAGTTAAAAGAAATAGCAAAGACTTTAACCAGCCTGAAACTGTTATAAGCTGAGATTTTCACCAACTGGTGACTGGATCTAAAACTGCAAAAGTAGCAGAGACACTAACCGATAAATCTAAAACTGTAAAAAATTAAATTTAAACAAATCAAACGTGCTTTTAATTATTAAAAAAAATTACAACTTTTTAAACAAAAGGATTATGTTAAAAAATATATGATTATCATTTTTTTATATATTAACATTAAATAATTATTAATATTAATACATATTATTAAAAACCAACAAATTTAATTTGAAAATGGACAGAAAGCAAATATAAACATTTGTATTTAAGATTTGTATTTTTATATAAATTGAATTAAATTTCAAACATATATTTTTTCTAAATATTTGTAATTTAAAAAAAAAAAATTTTATTTATATTATATTTATAAATCTGAGCCCACTTAAATGAATTGTTAAATTGTTAAATTGTTAAACTTACCTGGCTAAGGCATTTGAACTAATCTGTCTGCGCCCGGAACTGAAAAATATAAATGTAAGACATAAATGAGTAAATAAAATATATATTTTTGTAGGCAACCACAAAAACCAACAAGATTACTTAAATGCAATAATGTAACCTTAAACTTTTAATCCAAAACACCCAAAAAACCTACACAAAAGAAATTCTAGCCCGCAAATTAGCTGACATTGAGGAACCCACAAAAAAAAATAGGAGGAAAAAAACAAACTACCAATAAAGGCAACAGCGAAAAAGAGACTTGAAAAACAACTTGACGCAGTCGGCAGCCGTCAAACCCAAAAAGAAACCCAAACACGTGATAATGAAAGAAACAACACTGCCAATAATAGCAGAAAAGCCACCCACGCGAGCAGGTAAAAAAAAAAAACAAAATAAATAAAGAAAGAAAAGAAAATGCAAGAGGAAAAAGGAAAAGCCAAGTTGCAGTCAAGACAAAATAATTGCGAAAGATGCATGTAGACGCAGACAGATAAAGACACGGCAATATAGAGACAAAAACGTAGACGACTAAATTTCAAAGTGGAAACTCAGTGCAGAAGGAAACTCAGTGGCGGAGGAAAATGTGTGAGAGGAAAATTTGTTTGTCCAACTGAGAAAATGGGTCAAAGGTGGGAGACATTTTGCAACGACAAATGCTGAAAAGCCAAATGAAGGGGAAAGGAATACGAAATGGAAGTGGATGTCGAGACTCAAAGGAAAGTGCCGGAAAACTGTCTTTATTTATACATTTTAGTTGAAAGGCATTTGGGAAACATAAAAAAAGTACTAGTAATTTTAGAAAATTATTTAAGTAATACATATTTGAAGTGTAAACAAATTTGTGAAAATGTTACAGGTTTTTTATATAGCAAAAGTCTTAAGAGCGGGATTGAACCAGCGAACTATGAAATAGATGCCTTAAATAAAAAGAAATAATATTAATTAAACAATGAAATCAAAATCTTCACAAAAAAAATACATACATTTTATAGTTTAAAATGTAAAGTATACTTTTTTACAGTATTATTTATTCCAATAAATAATTTAATCATTTAAAAAAACTAAAAATAAAATGCACCTTATTATGGTAAAAATATAAACTATTTTCCCTACAAAAACAATAAAACCACAACTAATAAAAACTAATCGTATTATTATTCTCAACCATTTATGTATGTTTTGTTCTGTTTAAAGCTGAAAAGCACTTTGCGGTTTCCATTCGAGGTGATCTCACATGGCTCTCACATGGAAAATGCGTGGCGTAAATATGAAAAAACCGCAAATGGTTCCGTTTTTCCTCAAATTGAAAACAAGAATTGAAGCAAAATTCGCGCAAAACCAGAAAAGTTTGCAAACAAAACGTTAGATATTCCACTTTTTTTCTGTTCGCTTTCAGTCAGAGTTTGCCGGCAACTGAACTCATTAACCCACTTTTGCAGTGTAGTTTCAGCTTAAAAAACAAAAGGCATTCCATGAAAATCTGTCTCATCATATTACCACTTTAGTTTTATGTTTTTAGTTAATCCTGTGTGTAAAAAACATCATAAAAATTACCATTGCGTGCTCGTAAAAAATGCAAAGCAAATAAAAAAAAAAAAAACATAAAAACAAGCTGGCAAATTATTGCAAATTGACCAAAGCCAAAATGTGTTGGGGGGAACCTGCTGCAGCTTAAAAAAAATATTGCGCAATTTTTGCAGAAGCAGAAAATGCAAAAAAAACATCTATTTTTGTGGTTAGTTGGATAGCTGCCTTTATGAGTCAGTGGTCGGTCGTCTGGCATTTTATTGATGCAAAGTGGAGTTGACATTAAAATGCAGCCAAGTTGAGACTTTAAAGTAGTTCTTCGAAGGCAAAAACCAGTCTGTGGAGTTCTATATATTATTTATATATATTTATATTTATTTAAAAATTATAAACTTTAATAAATAAATACAGTGAGAACTGACTAGCAATCAGAAGGTTTATGAATTATTCCTAGAAATGTATGAAAAACCAGTTCCGAGCCAGGGATAACCTCTTAAAGGTCTAAAAATGATGTTTTTTTTAACCGAATAAAATATTTTGAGGAACTTTTAAAGCAAATTTATATTTAAAAAAAATACTTGAGGAAGTATTAATTCAAATGTGTATTTAAATTAAATTTTTAAATATTTTTGAATCATTTCTGCAAACTACAACTTGATAAAATATTTAATTTCAGTTCAGAGTCAGGTTTTACATCTTAAAAGTATAAAAATTACGTATTCTTAATCGAATACAATTTTCCAATGCAAATCAACATTTAATTTCTAATGTTTCAATATTTTTAAATCATTTTTGGAAACTTCAACTTCATTAAATATCAAATTTCAGTTCAGGGATAACTCCTTAGAGGTCTAAAAATAACTAAATTAAAATATTTTAAATAAATTTTATTACAAATTTCTATTTAATTTATAATTTTTATATATATATTTTATATGTATATATCATATTGCAATCCACAATTAAATTTATTAGCAAATTTCAACTTCAGACTTACATTACCATTGCAAATAATATAACTACAAGCTATTTTGTTTATTACTTTTTTAGCTAAGCAATAAATTCACATTAAACAAAATAGAAGCAAAAAAAAAAAACAGCAAAGGAAAATACCGAATCAAAAAATTACTGTTAATTGTACAAAAAAAAAAAAAAAAACGATCAAGGTAATGGCACGTAATCTCTATGGCAACTCCAAAAAATGTATAAAAAAAGCTGTTTAAATATGATTAAGGTCGTTGGCAGCATTTGGAGGAGTGCCACAAAGGGGCAGGGGTACAAATATATAGTATATCTTTATATACAGGGGAGTGGAGACTGAATTACTGAATCTGAGTCAGTTTTTATGAACATATTTGGGTAACCTTGAATTTGGTAGAGGGAGTAGCTTTATAATTAAAATGAAATATGAGACCGGAAATCGTAATCTGCTGGTTTTCCAAAGAGTTTCTTTTTTATATCTTTTGTAAGAAATTTCCCTGTAGAGTATAAAAAGCAATATATCAAATTTTATTTAATATAATGCTCAACATAATATATAACGTTATACAATATTATATATAAAAGACTGGAGATAAGGTTAAAAACCTGTCAAAGCATTTTACCAAAAGCACCTGTTGAATAACAAAAACTCTGTCATTCTTCCCCCTTCTTTTCCGTTTATTTTAGCACCACAATTACTATCACATCCCCTGTCATCTCCCCTGCTTTATTCTATTCCCTCTCGCATTGCGTTCCGCTTCGTTAGCCCTTGCGAGGGGGGTCACCTGAAAAAATAACAGGTGGGAATGTGGCAGACAGAGAGCTTCCAAAGTTATTTCAATTGTTATTTAGTAATAGAAAAATATATTTACATTTACGTATGTATATTCTATATGTATATATTTTTGTTATTTTTTAGGTCTTGGTTGATTTCATTAAAGGTAAAAGGGAATTAATGCAAGGCAAATCTATTCACAATTTAGTTAAAGGTTTGAAGATACTTATTTTAGACACAGCCAGTGTTTGGATTCAGTATGTAGAAATTCTAAAATATGGTATTTATAAATTTAGATTTTTGACAAATTAAAAAGTTCTTGTAAATTAAAATTAAACGACAAATGTTTACCCAAATGGATAAGACATAAAAATTTTCCCTTAAAATTTCTTTAAAGTTTATAGTTTTCTCTAATGAAACTTTGTACAATAAATAATATTTTCGAATGGGAATTTTGTATTTAAAAATATATTGTTCAAATGGTACATTTTTTAAATAATTTAAATGGCTGTTGTATATATTTATTTATCACTTTGCAAAAACTACACAGACATTTAGTAAATATTATCAAATCAGTGAGAAAATATAGTCTGTCTTGTGGATCATTTCTCACACTTGGTTGTGAGTAAAAGCCAAGTTAACTTTAGTTAACAACCTTAACTCATTACCAAGTCACTTGCATCTTTTAGCGGGCAACTGTTAATTGAATGCAGGGGAAAGTCCCCACCTCTTCTTTAAAAGTCACCTGACAAAGGGACCGACTCATAAAAGGCAGAAATGGCAACCAGCTTGCACTTGTTATAAAAGAGTTAAAATATTAAAGTAAAACTTTAATGATCGACGGCGAGGGTCTTCCAAAAATTAAATAATCAACTTAGACGGCCCAAAAGGTGGCAAAAGTTTCTTGAACTTTAGTGCTTAAAATTCAAAACATAAACACAGGTAGAGAGAGGGCACAAAAAAACAGACAAAGGCTACCAGACAGCCAGGTAAGTTAATGCCGCATTATGTTTGCTTTTTTACTGCCATTAACTCTTCGAGTTTCTTTTATTTTGAATGTTTTTCTTGTGTTTTTCTTTTGGATTTCTTTTGTTTTTCTTTATTTTTACCTTGTGCCTTTCTTTGATGCAATTTATGTCTCATATTTGCCACGCCAATCCCCAAGGCGCGTCAATCAATCACGATCGGATTATGCAAAAAAATAAATGGGGGAAAAAGGCAAACAGAAAACCAGGCTAAAAATGAGTGAGACAAACACCTGTGCCTGTCAGGTAGCTAGAGGTAGCTAGGTGCGATTTGAGATTGACCCAGATACAACGCTCT
This sequence comes from Drosophila seguyi, assembly GCA_008042675.1. NCBI lineage: Eukaryota > Metazoa > Arthropoda > Insecta > Diptera > Drosophilidae > Drosophila > Drosophila seguyi. The sequence goes on along the minus strand of VNJU01001325.1, from coordinate 128,593 downwards.
CTCCCTCTCTGGCGGAAGCTTTTTCGGCCAAATCTAGTTTGTTGTTTAATTTTTTTGTTGTTTTCAATTTTTTGTTTATTGCAGAAACGCCTCACTGCACAGTGGCCAGCGATTAACTGTTACTATTTCAGGCGGTGTTGCCAAAGGGTGAAGCACACCTTGCCCACTCACCTGGTACCGCCCCCTCCCCCTGCGAGGCTACCAAGTTAAGCTTTGGGTTTTCGAAAACCACTCATTAAGCGCCTGGGAAGTTCATCTAATTGAAACTTAAAAAAAAAAACACTCCTTTTTCTTGTTACTGTGAGAAAAAAACACTTTCTGGAGGGCCTAAGAGACGGGTTTTTGTTCCCTTATTATAAGTGAGATTTAATTATTAATAAAATGCCCTAAAGGCACTCAACAAAATTTTAGAGAAATGGAGAAAGGTTTAAGGGAAAGATAGAGAGAGTATTATATTCTTTTAATTACATGATTCTGGATATTTTTTTCTAAAGACTATAATTTGAACTTAGCTAAGCTTATTTTTGAAAAAGCTATAATATAAGCCTTTTCTTGGTAAGTTAATATTAATTAATTATTACAAAATATTCAAGAGAAATTACTAAGAAAGATAAGAAATGCCATACGAAGTTTAAATAGAAGTAGAAATTGAATTAAATATATATCTAATACATGGTCAAATTTGACACAAAATAAAACTAAACTTATATTTAAATTTAAGTAAAAATATTGCTATACAACTTATATATATAAGCCGTCTAATAAAATGTGACTTCAAATATATATTTTCCCAAAAAATTTCAAACCTTGTACAAAAACATGTATCCCTTTAATTTTCTCCACTTTCTTACAACATTTAACAAACAATTCGCTATGCTTCAGTTGCTTTTCTTCAGAAAATACTAAACCAAATTAAAAGGGGTCAAAAAATGTCGCGATTTGTGGCAATTTCCAACGAAACAATGCCCTGAGTCACTGCAAAAAAAGTAACGACAGAAATTTACGTCTTTTGTGTTTTGAGGGACAAGTGAAAGTATTTATGGACATGTGGGCGTTGACTTCTTCGTATTGTTCGTACTTCTTGGCCTAGGGGGCGTGTCTTTGTGGCTTTCTTAAGAATAAGATATGAATTTGAGTAGCAAACGTGGAATACAACTAAGTGCAAGCAACAATCAACATCGAAAACAACATTGTGAGTGGGGGGAGAATTTAATACGCACATTTCTCTCAAATGACTGCGACGACGGTCATAGGGAAAATACTCAAAATATTCATCATCCATTTAGGTAAGATTTTGTCTTATTTTTTCTCCTTAAACTTTTGTTTTTCGCTGTTTTTATCTTTTAGTTATTTATTGTTTAGTTAGCTAATTTGTTTATCTTTCGCAGATGCCATTGGCCGCTTCATGGACGTCATTGTGTTTATATTTTGTTGGCTTAAACCGATAAGATTCACTCGGTTGTTGAGTTTTTGATAAGATTTAATAGCTTGAAAGGAGATTTTCTTGGTTATTTAAGATATTACAAATATTTCTTAGACCTTTAGATGGGTTTTTTATTTGTAGTTTCAGGATTTTCCTTGTAAAATTTTGATTTTCCTGGAAGTACTTTAATTTTTTTAATATTTTGTATGCTTTTTATAGTTGTTTATTTTATGTTTGTTAATAATCTCCGCAGATAAATATTCACATTCCCATAAATCACCAACACTTTACTGGTTGTCAAGTCCATCCATTTTAACAATTGATCATTCACACTCCCAATCCAATTATTTTACAACCATTGCAACCATTACTCTTCATTTATAGTTCACTTTAAGCTTGAGATTTATAAGGCTGTTTTTCTTTGAAGCAGAGAAAAAAAAAGGAAATTTTCGTTCGAGAAAACGCACCCGGCAAATTAGACACACTTTCGCAATTGCCGACAACACTTCACTTTTCATTACGAATCTCCTCAAGCCGAACACACACCGAAAAACCGCAAATGCAATTGCAGTCAAAGATGATGATCATGATGATGATGATGATAATGATGAGCGGATGGCTAATATTGGGTGATCACGCGGCTTGAATATCGCTCTGATAACGTCGTTAAATGCTCTTCGGAAAGCGAAATCGAAAAACCGAAATCGAACCGAGAAAAGTGCACACTCTCTCGACCAACCGACTGGCTAACTAACAATGAAAATGCTCAGCCCCCTGGGGCCAACATTTATACGGCTGCTCTCTGCGTAATTAAGGCTATAATAAAACTGATTCGATTTTGATTGATGCGCGGCAGAAAAAGGGTCGAGATCAGTGTGGAAATTGTTCGATGCGAATGCATTTTACAGGTAAAAAGTTGATTACTCTTTCAGCCAGGAGCTTCACTTGATTGACTCTGTGTTTGGGTCGTTATGGGTCTTAAAAGGTGTTGAAATAATGGTGTAATTATGGTAAGCTATTAACCATTATTTAAAGAATTTTTAGAAAGTTATTAAGGGAAGTTATTTGACAGTTCATGGTGGTTATGGAAACTATAAAATCTTTGTTTAATGTGCACATTCATATTTATAAATAATAAATTTAACTCGATATTTTCTCTATTTTTATGTGTTACAGATTTAAGAAGACAAAAACCTCATTAAATTACTTTTAAATAAAATATTAAAGGCCTTTAAATGGAAGATAATATCTACTAAGAAACCTTATTTGATAGTAAGTACAGAGTTCTTTCAATTTAAATAAAATACTTTTAATTTAAAATGTAAATGGATAATTATCCTTTTATTTGTTATCTAATTTTTTGTAACATAAGAAAGTAAGTATGAAGAAAATCAACATACTACTACTATCCTCTTCTCAGTTAAAAATTCTCCTCTATGATACCTGTGCCTTTGCATAAATATGGCCATAATTCTGGTCAAGTGCTTGGGGAAAAGTGCAGCTCAAACAAAAGGGCGTGGGCTCCGTGGAAAACAAGAGAAGAGTCACGTGCAAGAGACGAGACACACATGTCGAAGATGAAGAAGACGAAGAAGGGGGACCCTCGATTTTGCATGGGAATGTGCACTATAATTCCAAAGACTGCCTTTCAGTTGTTGTATTTTCGTATTTTCGCTTGGTTATTATTCTGCCCATTTCGATCTCCGTACTTTATGGTAGTTGCTGGCTGTTTTGGACGTCATTAAGGCGTGACGCCGTAAATTACAGCCAAAGTGTAAACTATGTACGAAATCTCATAAAAAACGCGCTAGAGCTCAAATTAAAAACGGTTTTCTATTCCGTGGAAAGCGAAATTTATGGCCAAAAAATAAAAAAGCAGAAGCGAAACAAAACTGCACAAAAAATCACAATTAAATCTGTTCGCACAAATGTTTCACATACGACGCGTTGTCTGGGGACTCCCAAAATAATAAAAAAAAAAAGCAAAATCACACACACACACAGAGACACTTTCACATACTTTTGTTTTCTCAATGAATAAAGAGGAATTTTGTATTATTTTGTATAGATGTTTGTATATATATTTGTATTTTGTTTCCACCGGAACACAGACAGTTCACAGACTCTTCGGGCGATTCATAAATAATCAAATAACCAAAATCGGTACAAGGAACATCGACAACCGGACGCGTTTGTAGTAAAGTTTAAACTAAAACCAAAAAACCACATTCCGTCTGCCAATCTAAAGGCGGCCAACAAACAGGTTCGAAGCGAAAGAGAGAGAGCAAGAGCCAACCAGAGAGAGGGGTAGAGACAGAGAGACAGAGAGGCTATGGGCCAAATAATAAACAAAACAGAATCTGCCCAAGAGAGAGCGAACTGAGTGCGGGGGAGAGCAGCTGAGAGGTCACAAAACTATCGTAGGTCTAAAATTAAAATTAAAATTAAATTAATTAAAATTAATTAATTAAATAAGAAATAAAATAAAAAAATATTTTTAATATATTATAACATTTTTATATATTGTTAAATAAATCTTTACAATTTTATCTTCAAAATTTTAATTGTTTTGAGAGTTGAAACTTTGTAGCCACTCTTGGGTCATATTTATATCTTTAATATATTTTTAGATAAAAATATTATTCAATTTCATTGAAATTGAACTATTTAAATACTTGTTATATTTTATAAAATTTCTTTGATATTTTTTAATAAATCTGAAAAATGAAATAGTTTAGTTTTAAGGTTTAAATCGTAGCCTACTTTTGGCCAACATTTAAAATTATTTTTAATTCAAAGAGAAGTCAAGGGCATCCCTTAATATTTATAATATTAAATTGAATGTTTTAATTTTGATTAAAACAAATTTATATTTAATTTCCTAGAATTCAATTCCCCCTAATACTTTAATTCTTGAATTTTGAAATATTTCCTTCAACACATTTTCCCTCAGTAGTTATATTTTCTACTGAAGAAAAATCTGGCAACTCGCCTACAGCCTCTCTGATTTTCCATGCAACTTGTCTGATGCCAACATGTTGGCCAGCAGAACTAAAAACTAAAAACTACAACAAAATCTGGCAAACAATGAACATTCTCTAGTACCTATTTGATGGTAACTACCTCAACCGAAGCCAAATTGGCGTCTGACGGGGATTTTCTAAAGTTTTGCGGCTGCCAAATCATTCAAACCAAAAAAAAAAGAACGTGGAATTGTCATCGGGCCTGCCAATTAGCCAAGAAAATGCAAGCCAACTGGCAAAAACCAAGTTAGCTGGGCCCCCGCAAGAAAAATACGGCTCGATTAGGCAGGCAGCCGGTCACCTCAAAGCCTAATTGAGGGCCTCCACCGGTTAGAGCCGGTGATTATGTACGGGAAAATAGAGATAACCCTGGACAGAAATAGGTGAGAAGTGCAACCAGAGGTAATTTTAGGCGATTAAGGGCTAAGCAGCTGAAGGTGAGGAGATGTCAAGGTTGTAAGGGGAATAAAATGGAAAGGGAATAGTAATAAATAAATAGATAAATATACCTAATATATATAGAAAAATAAGATATAGATATTGTCTATACAAATAAGTAAAATCCCTTAAAAACATTCTCTTTTAATTACAGTTTATTTGCCAGAGAACATACACATCTGTGAAAACCTTTACAAATCCTATTCTGTATAAACAATTTCAATATTCAAATAAAAATTTCGATATATCCCTGACTGAGGTCCTTAAAAATTTACAATCTCCACGAGGGGGTTTCCGGCTTAGAAAAACGAGTACGAATATCGGATTTACGTGCGGGTCTGGACCCGCCTGGATTTTGAGTTGAATCACGGGGTAAGGACCCCATCAGCCTGGGGCTGAGCCTAGGTGAAGACGGTGACCGCTTCGAGGGAACTCCCTTTTGAGAGGTTTGAGGTTGATATTTTCTGGCGTTCCCAACTCCTTTCTTGATGTTCAAAACCGGAATTCTGGTATTTTTCGGCTGTCTAAGCTTATTTTCCCTTTGATAATCCCTTGCCCTAGTTTTCGGCTCCTCCTGACGCGGATCCTCGGAATTAGATCTGAATTCATCTTGATCAAAAGTGTCTGTAGATTCGGGGATTACATGAAGTGAGATATTGTTCACCAGAGGGTCTGAAATCACTTGATCCTCGGGCTCTGGCACAGCAGTCGCAGCTAGGCTCCCTTGCATGGCGACCACATCACGCTTGACGTGCAAAAAATCACATCACAACAGATATATCTTTATATAGTTCAGCTTTTAACTCACTTCTTTCAATTTGCGCCTTAGGCATATTATGGCAAACCAAACGAGGCCAAGCAGGAGAATTGATATAGCCCACTGATAAGTCGGATCTAGATTTCCCATAAAATGTTGCCAAGTGTTAACGCCCTTGAGTGCGAACCAGCAAAATGATGGATATTTATGACATTGCGGCGATATCTTAATCGAAGTATCAACGTCGATTTTCTGACGATAGTCCCACATATCTATTTCTGGCGATTTAGACTATGAAATTTTTGTTTATTTTTTTTAAACTGACTACAAAGAAACCTATTTAAGGCTTCCTTGAAAACCAAAATGTATGATGAGAAGGACAGACAGACAGACAAGAAAGGCTGCGATTGCTAGTTGGAAACTATTTGTCTATGGTTACTATGCTTCATTTTTTATTTTTAACATAAAAGCCACAAGTAAAAGCGAAATTTCCTCTATTCTTTTGTCACTTTAAGATTCAAATCTCTGAGCGTTTTCCCACCATTTTTCTCCCTAATTGTTCTCAGTTCCTTAGGGGGCATTTTCCTCTCTCGGTTTCCCAGCAGCTTTGCGTTGAATGCCAAGTGCAGCGGCAGGGAAAAACGTGTTCCCAGCAGATGAGCAAAAACAAAGGCATTTGCATGACAAATTCAAGTCCGCCAAAGAGTTGCAACCAGAAAAAAAAAACAAAAGTATATACATAAGGAGAAGCTATGGGAACAACCCAGGTCTGGAGGAAAGCTGACAGAGTATCCCACAGTTTATGGCCTGCGTGGGGTTAACTGATTTGCACACGCCTTGAATGCAGAGCAAAAGTAATTAACTTTGCAGATTTCAGGCATTGTTGTCAAGAGTTACAGAGATGGTTAGATTAATAGTAAACTATTTTTTATATAAATAAATCTCTGAAATGCTTTTCTCTGCCTAACACCCTTGATATTATAATCTCAATAAAAAAAATTTATATATATAACTTCAATCACTAATAAAAATAAATCCCATATTCTTTCGCCAAAATCTCTTGCCCCATCCCTAGTCTTCGTTTTGGGTCAATTTTTATTTTGCGACTTGACAAAAGTGCCGGCCTAAATTCTGAAGAGTAAACAATTGCCGCAAGTTAAACCTGTTTCTGGACCCTCTCACTTACTTCACTTCCTCTGAGCGCAAAAAATAAATAAATTCCGATGGCATGACAGCCCCAGAGAGTTGGCAAAACTTTTGCGAGCCCAGAGACAAGAGGGGAAGGAGTTGGCCAAGAAGAATGGTAAGAAAACCGAGAAGGGAGGAGACAGGCAAAGACCCGCATCTTCTACCTTCAACCTTTTCACTTGGTTCAGTTAAAAAAAAAAAAAAAAAAAGTAAAAAGCAGCCAAACCACTTTTGGCCACAGGAAACATGGTCTTCGTTTGACAAGCAAAACTAGCAAAGGAAGTTATATAAATATATATAAACACTTGCAGATCCCAATCTCCAAGTTCTCATAGGTTTCATCCTTAATCTCTGGCATTTTATCTAATATATTTATTTGACTTTGTTACGCTGTGAATTGCAATTAAGCCCCAAAAGTAGAGAGCAATTTTAGTTGGTTGTAACTTTTATGACAGCCAACACCAGCAATAAACATAAACATTTTGGGGGGGAGAGAGAGTGGTGGCTCTTGAAAATGACTCAATTGAACATTCCGTTGTACAACCATTGAAATTGGGGGAAAAAGATGCCAAGAAAACTGATAACTATGAGCAGTTTTTGGGTAGAGAAGAAAATAAGCAATTGAGGAAACTAAATAATGGAAAATTGGGTAAATAAATGAGGAAAATATATGAGGAAAATATATAAGAAAACTATATAGCTTGAACAAACCAATTATAATTGATAATAATAAGGCCAAGTTATAATTTTGTGGTTGAAATTCACATAAATTGTTTAAACTATGCATTGCAAAATATAAATCTAGGAATATTTATTTTGAAAAGCCTTAATAATAAATATAACCGAAAAATAATTCTCAGAGCCAGTTTCCTAATAACAAATGAATATGCAAACTATTTCATTAGTCTATATATATTTTTTAAACATAATATTTACAGCATATCAAATAAAGTTTATATACAATTCGTTAAGCCATAACCAAAATGTATCAAATATGAATGTTAAGGGTATTTATGAGGCTCTACATGAAAACCCAGAGGAAATTTATATTTGAAATGGCTTACTGTCTCATGGATCCCCAACGACGCTGGGATAAGCTATCTGGATTGCTGTAAGAAAAATATTTATTAAATTTTGGCCAGCACATTAATTACATCTAAATTAGCCCTTGAACGCAATTTACAATTTAACATCGAGAACTATGTATTCTTCAATGTTCAATGTTTTGAATAGTCCCTTTACTTTTATTAAACATTGTGATGAATTTCAATAGTTGTTGATTTTAACAAATGGTTTTTGGAAAATTCAAACACTTTTATTATTTACTTCATAAAAATAAATACATTTTCCATTAACAAGAGTATATAAAATTTCTAGATTATTAATTTGAAATTAAATGGTTACAAAACACCATGTTAAAGAATATTAAATTCAGTTCCTTTAAGAAAAAGTCTAATGAATTGTAGTTTATTAATTTTAAAATATAAAGTTTAGGAAATAACAAAACTAATAATCTGAAAACAAAATTAAATTAATTGTTAAATGCAACTGTATTCCTTTAATATAAATATTAATAGATTTACCAAATAAAATCTAAAAAATATTTCTATTTTTCCTAATTAAGTATTTAATTAATATATTTTAAAATATTCTTAAAACTTGTGATCTTTAGACCTTTAAGTAGGTGTCATCACGGTATAGCTTAAGAGAGCGATGCCATTCGTCAATCTCTTAAGCCTCGATATTCTCTCTCTTGCGATCAGGTGAATTGCCAAACCCACCACACACTCTGTACACTGTTGAACAAAGGCGGAAACAGTCGGTGAGCGGCGTGAAAGAGACGGCCGATGACGGTGCGAAAGAGAGGCACTGAGAGATCATGCTTGGCGATCACTGAATGGCGATGTGAGAGATTCCGAAGCCCCGAAGACCGAGACACCACGCATGAGGAATGAATCACGGCCCAAAGCGTTTCTTCTACAGAGCATAGAAAAAACTGGTTTCAGGCCTGGGGTCTGTGTATGCATTTTTTACAAACACACACAACCATCACTGGCTTACATAAAGAAAAGGTTAACTATTCAAATTTGGTTGTTGTTTTTTTACGGACAGACAAATTGTGAGTTTTTGATGAAGTTTTTGGGCCTGGTCAGCTTTATGTCCACACGGAGTATTACGTGTGCAAAATAACCTTACGATTGCCTGACAGCTATGGTAATTCGCACTCGCATCGATTTCCTTTTTTGGGAAGCGAGATTTGTTTCGTTTTTTACCTGGTGGGAGTTCGCCTCAAGCTGCGCCGGGCCCAATTGTCTCGGGGCATTATGTTCAGTTCGTCATCGCTGCAACAATGGAATCGAGTTAATAAAATAGTCAGCAGTAATGGGGATATATAGTAGATTATATACAAAGCATTTCAGAAGTGTCAGATAGGTGGAACAATGGAACTGAGTTGATCTGATTGGTTATAACAATATATCTCCAAAACCATTTCACTGGAATCAACTGAAGAGTTATTTACTATTGTATTTTTTTTACTTTAAATTTATATACATATAAAATAAGGCTAATTCTGTTAAGATTTTATAAAAAGAGATCTTTGGAAACAGATACATTTTTCTTCTCTCTCTCAAAAATTGTTAATACGACTTTAAGAATTCAAAAATAGAATAATTTCTTTTAAGCTTCCATTAAAAACAAAAACTATTCACCGAAACGCTCCATATGCCTTGTAATCACTATAAACACCATCTCAAGGACTCACTCTTGGGGTGTTGATGCGCCCACATGGGGTGCCAAATCGAGTTCGATGCCTGTGCTGCCGTTTAAATTATTATTTCCATCGTTCGAGTGTCCACTGTGATTGTGCAGGGAACTTGTGTTGCCGGCATTCAGGCTGTTGTTGTTATTGTTGATGACGTTGCTATTGTTGTTATTGCTATTGTTATTGGAGCCACGACCTTCACGCAGCTGGGTGGGATACTCATTTTCGCCATAGCCCTCAAAGGATTCGCCATCGGATAGCGATGAACACTGGGATTTGGCCACGCCCGCTGGAAAACAGATATATTGTATACAATTAGTACTTGTATTACATTTAAGAAATTAAATACTTACCTGTGCTGGAGGGTGGACTGCTGGGTGTGGGGCTACTATCTCCAGACATTGTCTCGGCATAGAGAAAATTATTTGTATTGGCTTTCATGGAGGCATTGCCATTGGGCAGTTGGATTCGTGGCATAGGGGCCATTGCGGGGAACGGTTACTGTAGACACTGCAAGGAAGAATGGAAAATTCAAAGGTTTTACTTAGTTGTTTATATAGATAAACTTCAAACAGACTGCAGACATGGCAGGCAGGTCAATAGGTCAAAGTGCTAAACTTACTTTAGCATGCAATGAGAGTTTAGCAAAGAGCGCAAAAAAAATGATACCATCGGTACATTGCTAATTTATTGATTGAAAACCTATTGCTCTCTTGCACTTTATATAATGAAAAGTTTATTTTTATAAATTCCTTTAAATATTTTATAGATCCTACCTTAAATTAATTTCCTAACGCTTCTAGCTTTATTACATATTTAATTACACTTCCTTTTCTTGCATATGCAACTCTACAGGAATCATCATCTTCAACAGGTGCTTTTCCTGCCATTTCCTGTTAAAGGAAAATGAAAATTATCAGCCCAAAACGTCATTAACTAACCTGGCAGCGCATTTGGGTCGAGGTTTGTTGTGGACATTATTACTTCCCTTCCCGAGTTGGTCACTTTCCCTTCCCCCGCAATTAACCAAAACTTCGAGGCATGACTAAGGGGCCTAAGTACTTTTATTGAAGTCCCCGATCTAAGCGTGAGTAATTACCTATATTTCTCTCTCTCTGTATTTATATATTTTTTTTAATTGCCCGCCCGTCTGCCTGGCCAGCATTTTCGGGTTTCTTTCGTCGCATTTCACGCTTTCGTTTCGTTTTTTGTCACAAAATCTTTGTGGGTGTCAGAGGGGAGATGGTTGGAGTTGGAAAAGGTAGAGTAGAAAATCTATAAATACTGTAAGTACAATTGGTCTAGTGTTGGCATGATTGATTGATATGTCAGGGCCGTTAGAGTAGACCCTATATGAGAATTGGGTCAAAGTTTTAGGTCTTTCGGGGATTATGTAAAAGTAAAGCCAAAATAAAAGCATTCAATGGGACAAAGACATCTCACAACTTAAAAGAACGAAGTCTATAGAGTGTTATTTGCATTTTAAGGGATTTATTTAGGAGAAATACATTTTCAAATCTTGGTTAAGAGAAAAGCTATCAAAAAAGGACCTCGTCATAAAATAATGTCCTAAAGTAAATTGAATTGTAATATTATTTACAAATTAAACTGGTATAATTTTCTCTCTTTATTAAATAGTCAATACATAAACATTCTCTAATAATATTAACATTTTATATTATCTCATATATTAAATAAATATTCAAAATTATTAAATCATTAATATAATATTATGTTCCTGCAATGCTTTAAATTTTCTTTTTAAGTAATCCAAATTATATATCCTATATTGCTGCCAGCCACCCATCAATTTAATAATAAACTAACCATAAGCTTGTGATTAAATATCGATTGTGTCTGCCTATTATTCGATGCAAAACGTTTTCAGCTGGAATAATATGCAATAATGAGCATAAATATGTGATTAAACGGACGATGGACACTGAGTGAAGAGTGAAGTTCAAAAGAAAGCCAAGGAAAATAGTAAATACGCCCAACCCGACCAATCAAATGAAATCAAATCAAAAATAAAACCGGCAAAGGAAAACTCGGGAGGGAATGCAAAGCCAAGAGAGCAACGAACCTTGGGCGAACCCCCAAACAACAACAACAAACACTTGTGCACTGAAAAAATCGATGAAAGTTATTCAAAACAAAAAAAGCACAATAAAAAAACAAAGCTGAAGAGACCAAAGCCGCACAAAAAATTGTTGGTTTTCTGTTGTTTTTTGTTGTTTTTCCCCTTATGCAATGGTTTTCTTTGGCTTTGAGTTGCTTTGCATAATAGTTAAGAGTTGGGCGTGAAAATTTGTGGTGTGTGAGAGCTGCCACCCCCAAAGGTTCACATGACTGACAGCTATGACACTTGGGTAACTTTAACTCGGCTAATTTCTATATAGCAGCAGGTTGGGATTATGACTGAACCCTTAATAAAGGTAACTTACTAGAGGGTTGTAATATTTATGGGTGTTATTAGGAAACCAGTAATTATAAAGTAACAACAATAAATATTTCTTGTAAATATCATATAAAATTGCTTGTCATAATTATTTTAATTATATTAAAATCATTCTTCTTTATTCTTTTTGTTTATTAATTTTTTCAGAAGTTTCCAGAATCTCTGCCACAGTTATTTAATGCAAATGGCAATCTCTTTGCCAGCTGGTTTGGTCACAAAAATATATAAGAAGAAACTAGAAATAAATCTACAAGAAGAAAATCTGCCAGAGGAAACCAGAAAATGCAGTTAGAAGATGAAGCCAACCCGCTCGGTTTACAGTTATTACTGCAGATGCTCAACAAGCTTTAGCTTTTCCGAGTCTTCTCATGAGGCTTCCCCACTCCTCACTGAGATTATACGATGTATATATTTCCCATGAACACAGTTTTCTTTTGTTTTCTCAGCCTCTTGGCAATTACAGCTGCCATCCGATATGCAAAGCAAAATAAAGAAAAAACTAAATTATATGAAATACAAATAAATGAATAAAAAATTGTGTGAAAATTTCTAAACAAAAGGCAGAGCAGCATCAGAAAGAGTCTACAGAGTGTCGTGATTAACTAGGCTTTTGAGCTTACGGCAGAGATCTAAGATTTCAGACATGCAATATTTTTAAGGGGATGCCTAAGGCAAGTTTTTTTAGTGCTGACAGTTTCATTTTTTATATTGTTTATTTTGTGGTATACGTAATGACTTAACTTGTGACTATTTCTAAATATTTTTAAGGCAGTTACACAACAAATTATTAATGAAAATGAGTAAGCCTTACCTAAGTCTCCCTTAAATCAATAAATAATTACAGGTTTATGTAACAAATATAGGCAACAAATATTATTTATATTATGTACAGCTTGGAAAAAAATATTCTGGTTTAGTTTCTATTATTTTAATATAGAAATTTAATTTTTTTTAATAATTATGTCATTATTAAAGCAAATCATAGCTCAAAAAAAATAACATTCAATGAAGTAAATATTTTCAGGGCATGTCTCAAAAAAATTCCAATTAATAAATCACTTTTCAGCGCACTCAATTATGTTTTTATCCAATCTAGTCCCATATATGCATATCACCCCCAACATCTGCATTAACCAAGTGACCCAAAACCAGCCTTGAACCATTTCTCAGGCCACTTTCGATTCATTAAAGGCAACAACAATGGCCGCATAAATATGAGGCACTGCAGTTCATAAGGCCAGACCATTAGCCATATGCTAAAGATCAAAAACCCGATCCCGCCCCCACCAAAAAACTGAACAAACAGGCATGCATGCATATATATATATATATACATGTTCAACTCGATTTGGAATTGTATAATTATAGCTCAGAGTGTGTGCTCTGTCTGACAGCATGCAACTGAGTTTGGGTTTTATTTTTATTAGATGTTATCCGAGACTTGACCAGCTGGCCGATCCACTTTATGACTAATAAACTTGAACTTGTGCGAGTGAAAACAATTGAAAAATTGAACCGATGAGAGGGCAGAGAGTGTGAAAAGAGGGGACCGCAGTCTATATATCTTCTAGGCCCCCCAATTACTTGTCATTTGTTGGTGTCACACATATGTAATCCATCCAAATACATAATTATGTAGTTCTTGTCGCAATAATACTTGGGGATTATGGAACCGCACGTACCAAACAAACAGATACAAGATACACGGAGACAAGAAGCTCATTAAGAAATCCCCAGACACATGGCGCAAAAAGGGGCGAAGTTTGAATTCGATTCGATTTACCATTTCAATGGAACAATTCAAGAAATTCTTATGAAAAACCCCGAAATTTATACGAGGAAAGTGCGAGGAAATCTCGAAAGATCCTTTTTCTCAAGTGGCAACAGATGCGGTGATTTTTTTTCAACTACCTGCTTGAGAGAGATCTTGAGATGCCGATAAGCAGGAACAGCTGTTTTTCAAGCAGATTTTCAATTAGTTTTGCCTGAGTCAAGTGGTGAAAAAAATATACATAGTATACCAAATCTTAGGAGAGGTATTCAGCTTATACAAGAGTGAAAAATCTCCATAAACAAAAACAAAATAAATGCCATATGGGAGAATACGTGTTTAACGCTTGAAAATGAGAATTTCGCTAAGCCGTAATGCATTTCAAATGTAAGACGTGCTTTTTGGTGAATATTCAGCGACAGAGTAATCAATTAAGTAACTTTAAAGAGACTAGAAAAAGTGTCAGTACTATAAAATATATTAAAAATAATATTCCTAGCAAAATATTTTATTTTATTTTCGAAACAGAGAAAAAAACCTTGTCTGAAAAAATGTGTTTTGCTTAAATGAGAAGAATTTGTAGATTATCTTACCAAAGTTATAATCTCTCATTTGAGGGTTAAGTCTACATTTTTATCTATCAAATTAGCCCGCAAAGTCTCCAAGTAAACGCCCCACAAAAGCAAACAAACACAAAAAACACAAACGCCCACAAAAAACAGACCTAATGAAATAACAATCAAGAAAAGACACAGAAATCCAAATAGATTGAAGCAATATTGATGAATTATACAAAACACAGACTGGGAAAACAAATGGGAAAATGTATGTTACAACACTTAAATGGGAAAAATTGGGTCAATCGAGGGAGAGAAATGAAGGGGAACGTGAGGAAGTTTAAGTTTTAATGAAAAAGCGACAAACATTATGGGGAAAACAAAAGAAATATTAGAAAAGAAAACTATGAAATATAAAAATATTGAAAAAATACAATCAAGTAGTATTTGCTGTGGAAAATTGGATTTAACATTTAAAAACTAATTTAAGTTTGCAAATCATCACCTTTTATAAGTTAAAACAGCATGCCAAAAATGTTTGCATTTTAAAGTTTAAAATGTTTAAAATTTAAACGTTCATCTTTTCATTTTTTTAAGACTAGCATTCACACTCTGCGTATATGTAACATACTTTAAAATCAATTAGTTAGTCTGCTTAACATCTGAATAAACTAAGAGACAAATCTCATTTACGCCCAAGTTGACATATTTTGTTTAATATCTGTGAATTTATTTTTATGTCGCCAACTGTCGGCACCTATGGAGAAACTCCCTCTCCCTATATCTCCAGTTTTTTTTTTCTCATTTACACTCTATTTCTGATTCGGTGAATGCTTCGCTGGCAGTTCCCGCTAATTTGTGCTCCTCCCTTCCCGCCAGCTTAAAATTCTCCTGGGCGCCCCCCAAGAGAAAGCGGAAGCCAACGAGGAGACGGAGACCCGTAGAGAACCCAAAAGAGCGAAAATTCCACGTCAAGAGTTTGGTGAATGCCTTTGCTGAATGAATAATGAGGCGGGCGTGCCGGTTCCTACTTAACGGGGTGGTATATAGTACTATATAGCATAGGGAAGAGCCGAAGGAATGGATGGAGAGACTGGCCTGCAGATTCTGTAGACGCGTCTACGGGATTCTCAAGGGAAGACTGGGGCAGGTCAGGATAAAGTGGCGGCAGATCAAGCTAAAAGCATTTGACGGCTGAGAAATGTTGCTATATATGGTATGCAGGAAGATAAGTTGTGGATTGTTCAAGGAACTAAAGATTCAGTATGACTTATCGAAAATAGAGCAGGAGAAAGATTGATATTGATTGGTCTTTAAAGAAAAGTGGGTATCGTTTTCACATTCTAAAGAATTTGTATGCTTCAATAATTAAGATATCTAGAGTTTACAAATTTAATAAAACACAGCAAACAAGCCCTAGTTAATGACTTTAGTAAAAAGTAAACACGGAAGTCTAAACCAGACATATGTATCTGTATCTGTATCCGTATCTAAAAGATGCACCGACAACAACAAATATGATGAAAAGCAAAACCTACACATACACAACCGCATGGCGGCAGCAACACATGACGGAACAATAATAATAAAGAAATACAAAACACAGGGAAACCGACTGTCATAAAATGCGACACCTGTTTCAAGTTGTGGCAGTCCCTCCACATTCCCCTACCCCAGCACACCCACATTCTGCCCCACAGGTCTCTTGTCCTCACATTTGTATTCGTTTTGTGTGTTTGCAATGCATTTTTTCATTTACCACAATTATTTACTTTGGCCAAATGCGGGCTCTTTAAGAAGGTAAAAGAACCGAATGTGGTAGAAGCATTTCTTTACTTTTTACACACGGAAATATTTTCAAAATCGGTTTATCGAATTGTTCATTTCTAACCTTAATAATAGAAATTTTAATAAGGAATTTTAATAAATCGATTATTAAAAAAATAACAAGAAATATGGCTAATATCTTGTAAAATTTTTAATATGCGATTATGCTTATAAAATATCTTATAATATTAGATTATTAATATTTTAAATGCGATATATGCTTATAAAATTCGTTATACAAAATACATAAGTATGATACAGGTATTTTTTAACAGTGCATCGCAGTACAATTAAAAAATAAAACATACTTTTTGATGGCTTCTTCTTAATTTTCGGTGCATTGAACTGTTGGCACAGGTGGAAAAAGCGGAAGAAGGGGCGGCATTTGACCCAGTTTGATTGAATGGCATTTGAATGCATTTCCATTTCCATTCGTTCATTCAGTCAGTCAGTCGGTAGGTCGATCAACGAGTTCTTCAGGTTGCTGTTGAAACCAATTAAATTTCAATTGACGACGTCATCGGCCACTCAATCAACCCCTTCTGCGAGCTTTTCTCACAGGCTTCTGACACAATTCAATTCTTTCACAAGCTCTCGGCATTTTTTTCTTCTCGTTTTTTCTCTTTTCTTTTCAATCTTGTTTAGCTTTTGGCACACAATAACAATAACAATAACAACAACAAAAACCACAGGCACGAGTTCTCCTCGTTGCCTTGTTTTTAAACAAAACAAAAAATCACGTGAAATAAAACTTAAAAAAATTTATATACGAAATCATTGTATTTCAACTTGTTTACCTTGAATCGCGTCAAATTGAAGTTCAAGCAATTAATTATACTTAATGTTTAGGTACGGATTTTTTTTATTTTCTTTGCATTTATTGCATTCAGCTTAAAGCTTTATTTTTTGTAAAAGGCTTCTCAATACAATAATTAAAATATTAATTAGTTTTTGTGTCAATTCGAAAGGGAATTTGTGGCAATGAATTTTGGTAAATTATATGGTATTACATTTTCACGGTTTAAAATAAAATGTATTGATTTTATGTATAAGTTAATAATTAAGAATATTATAGAAAGGCTTGAAATTGTTGTTTCATTCCTTGCTACCTCATTTTTTAAGGTTTCTTTGTATAATAATCAAAATATGAATTACCCTTTCAACGACATTTTAGGGGTAAACATAGTTAAAGGGGTTTTTTTTGGCCAGGTTGGTGTTGTAAATGACATGAGAGGCCCTTTAGGCTGCATTGCACTCTTCTCAAAAACAAGTTAAGAAACAAAACAAAAAGAAGAAAACAAAAGACAAAAAAGCATAACCAAAGCCACATAACTGTGCCAAGGCAAAATATTCCAAGCAGCAGCAAAATTTATTTCTTTCTTGGCTGTTTTTTTTTGTTTTGTTTGCTGGCCGGCATTGTAATTTTTTTTGTGCAAACTTTTCAAAGTGCAAATGAGCGGCGAGAACCGTTAGAGCGGGAGGGAAATGGCTCTAAGCCATGTTAAACAGGGGCCAAAATACACTTGAGGAAAATGAGTGAGCAGCAAAACACACACACAAAACCAAAATATCAAATTACAAAGTGCAGCATGATGCAACCCGAAAGGAGGAAAGAGGAAACAGCTGCCTCTGCCGATTTTCCATTCAAGTGGATCTCGAATTACTCGGGGAGCACACGAGAAGATTTCCCACTTGAGGGCAAGATGAGCCACTTGCAGGGCTGTTATCCTGGCTGCATCCTGTTCGGATACAGATAAGGCAGGTGGTCCGGAAGCACACTGCCTGGTGGCACTTCGATTAATTAAACGGTGGCATAACTTCCTCAAGCTCCAAAAAAGAAAAAACCACAAGAGACTAGAAACAAAAGTCTCAAAAGCAAAATAAACCAAGCAAAAAGTCAACGATGTCGCCGACTGGCACGAACCTGGCTCAAACAATAACAAAAAAGCTCAGAAAGGCGGGGGGAGTACGAAAATCAACAAATAAAACAATTGCGAATTTTCGCATTCGTGGAAAATGTTACAACTGTCCCACACACACACACACAAAACACACAATAAATAATGAAATGAGCAAAAGTCACTTACTTAATTGCTCGAAAAATAAATAAAAAGAAACGAAAGGGAAATTCCCGAACGTCTCCAATGCTATTATCGGAATGGCATTTGAGAATCAATATTGTTAAGAATAATGCGTGACAACTGGCAGAAGATTTATAGCCAGGTCGGGGACTATATGCATATAATAATAGTATTAAATAGTATAGATACTAGAAAACTTCGTTAAATGTATATAATATAAATTAAATATAGTAATATAATATTCATATATAACAAAGATTCACTAGCTCAAAGTTAATAAATATCTTTTAATTGGCAGATGAATTCATTAACATGCTGACTTCATTAATAAATATAATTGAAAATACAGGCCTGCACTTTATTATTCGAATTCTGGGAATTTATAAATTGCTTGTCTGTAATTTACCTAAATAATTTTGTTGTGTTAATGAACTTTAAGCACCGCAAATAAATACAATTAAAATGGAAAATAAAGAAATTAAGGTAAATTAATTAGGAAAACATATGAGTTGTCTATTTACATTATTCTTTTCAACATAATTTAATTAATATCAACAGAAAATATTAAATCTACTAAAAGTATGATTTCAAAATAGTTACATATATAATATATCACATTTTAATTGTGATGCTTTATAATTTAAGTTTTCATTTTTAAGATAAAAAACAAAATAAAAAATGTGAAATTTACAAGACAGCTTAAAAATAAATCTCAAATTAACTTTGCAATAGAGCTAATAAATATTATTTTTGAAGTAGATTAAAAAACAAAAATACAAACAACAATAAATTTAGTACTGTAAATATTATTTTAAAATTAAATGGTTATATAATATATATAAATATATAACTCTTAGAGTACTGACGCCTGCTATTTCTAAAATTTCAACTTAAAACACTATTTTTACATTTTTCTTTGCACATTTTCGCCTTCCTTTAAATCTTTCCTCTACTCCTCTACCTCATTCTGGTTTTTCCCACTTTGCATTTGCGCTAATGAGCAGCCGCTTCTAAACAAAACTGTTAGTTTTTAGGGGCCACGCACCTGTTAAAATATATTTGCGTATATCCAATTGGAGCAGCGGCGCGCAGAGACGACTTCCAAAACCGTTTAGCGGGACATTAAATTGTTTAAAAAACAAAAGAAACGAATAATTGCACTTGGCGAAAAGCCACAACAACAACAACAGCACACAGGTACGCGAAACACACACAAACAGAGTCCCGAAAGCGGAGGGGAGAGACACGAAGAGAGCCGGCTGAGCGCAACAGTTAGATGCTTGCTAGTATTTGTTGTTGTTGATGATTTTGTATGTATTTGTATTTGCTGCAGAACAGGTAGTTGCACAAAACTATTGCCTAAAATCGCCCGATTTCCAATTATTTTTTATAATTTCCTGGCACTTTCACTCAGGTCTATCAGCATTTTCCGCACAAATTGTTGTTATTTATAGTTTTTTTTTTTTTGTAATTTGTAATTGTACGCGTGCGTAACGTTGGCAACGTCTTTAACTGATTTTTTTTGGTCGTGATTTTTATGTTTTTGATTTAGACAATAAACAAAGGCAAAGGCAACAAAGTGCGTAAACGTTATGAAATATCAAAAATATAGTTTATTGTTATCCCAAAACACTGCACTTTTCGGATCACTAATTGTTTTGTTGATATATTCGGGATTTACGATTTCTCGCGCGGAGCACCACCCACGTTCGCAGCTGTTGGAAACTTTTTTTAAACGACGAGTTGTTGAATAGAGGTGCAAAGACATCGATGAAAACATCGATGCATCGAATTTTCTAAAACATCGATGTTTTTTTACCATCGATGTTTCTGTGTCGTCACTATCATTCTGTTTAATTAATGTGCAATATTCTGTTAACCACCTCATTCCCACTGTAAGAATCCATGCACAAAATTCTGCAAAGAATCCATCCGTCATATCGTGACATTGAGTGCCCATATATCGAATGTGCGATATTATTAGTCGATATTTTAATCAAGCTGCAACGGGAAAGCAATCCATTAGAAGACAAATTCTTGACAATTGTTTAATTACTTTATATCTTTTTTCTTAAATTTAATTATTAAAAACGATTACAGTAAATTTGTTTAATTATAATTTTTAAATTAAATACTTAAAATAATATTTGACTTTTCTCATTCTGTTAAAACAGGTACTTTGTTGGCATAGTGCTATCGATTGCTATTGGACGAAAAACATCGAATATACTATCGATACGATTGCCATTTCTTCTTCAAAGGCAAACGATGTTCATAAGTTGGATGTTATGTCACCCCTTTGGCGCCCTCTGTACATTCAAAAATTGTTATGTTGAAATAAAATACTAAATTGTAATGGAAACCTAGCCATAAAAATTGCCAATCAAATATATAATATTTTTTTGAATAAATAATAATTTTATACTGTCCCTTGTAAATATTAGTGTAAATTTAATATTTAAATTGATTAATTGTTACTAAAATTTTGGGAAACTAAAAAAATGTTAGTCCATTAAAAAGAAAATTCGATTTCATAAGGTAAACGTTAAATAAAGCAGTTTTTTAAAGGACCTTAAAGGACAACACTAGCAATGTCCTGAACCTTGACATCACAATGTAAAATAAGGTGCCAGAAATAAAAAATGTATGTTTGAACCAGTATCCCAAAAGCTGTGAATACCTTTAAGTCGACCAAAATCCAACTATGTTGGCAGTTATATTTCGAAATTAATTAACGAACTAACCTAAAGCATAATTATTTAAGTTAATGTCTAAGTAACTTTATCCAAGATTAGAAGAGAGCATTTGATTAAATAATTGCATTCTTTTTAAAAATCTAAACAATTTATCCAAATACTACAAAATTTTTTTCATTTGGGTCATTCATCATAACTTTTGGCTCTTGCGAAACTTGCATAAATATGACCACAATGCAATTATTGCAATTATTTTTCAATTACCGACTTTCCATTGTTGCCGGACACTCCACAAAGGCCGCAGTGCCACGATGTCCTTGCCAAAGTATTAAGGCACGAATTTTCGTTCGCCTTGCCAGACAAAACTTGGGAAATATGGTGTCTCGGTGTGTGTGAATTATACGAATTATACTTATATCTACTTACGGACTTATTTTTAGTGCCAGCTGAGCGGAGTGCAGCCAAATAGCTGTGATGACCTTACATGCATAAATATTTCAACCGACTTCTGCTCTGCTTGTTGCCATTTTCAAGAGCAAGACAAGGTCTTCGCTGCCGTTGCAGCGCTGTGTAAGGACGAAGCTCAGACAGCCACCCACTACCACCCACATTAGCCCCCTAAGTCTGGGTCCCCACAAAACTGGTCAACAGGTTGGAAATGAGCGCATTTGAAACTTTTCAAAAGTTACAACACAAAAAATTAGAGAACAAAAAACGCAGGCATTAGTGGCAGTGCCAAAGCTGTCTTGGCCATGGAAATTCAATTAGTAGACCCGTGCGCTAATTAATACCAAATTGAAAGCTTTCCACTTGTTGAGAAAAGGTTTTTTGGAAAATGCCATGCCACATGGCCAGTTGGGCCTAGTCCAGGCATCAAACACACACGGCTCACGTGCTAAAAAGCTCCGCACGTGTCCTGTGCCGCACATGAAATCATACAGAGGGGAAAATTAAAGGGGCGGCGGCAGGGAAAAGCTTTCACTGCCAATAGCAACAGCGTGCCCCAAACACGAGCTCCGCCACGAGCTTTGGCCGACTCCAAAAACCAAAAAATCCTTTTGGCCAACAGTTTGTTGCTCAAGCTGTTCCCGAACGGACGTCCTCCTTCAGCATTGTTCGCTCCTTCGACAAACAATTGTGTGACTTTGCCTCAGTTTCGGATTCGGCCAGAAGTTCCTTTCTAACAAAAGAAAAAAATAACAAAAAACCGAATATAATAAAAAGAAAAAGTAAAAAAAAAAAACAAACAAAAGGAACAGGAACCTGGCTGGAGAGTGGAGTTGCTCCCCAACTACAGAAAAAAGGAGTGGTGTGTGGAAATAGTTAAAGAGTGTGTATGTGAGTGAGTGTCTAAATATTTAAATAACACAACGAAGCTAAATTAAACAAAAACCCAAATATGAAAAACACTGTGTGTAACCCAGGGCTAGGCCATATAATATATGAAGTGTTTTGGGCAAATCAGCTGCCAGCTCAGACATGTTAGCACTAGCCAGGGGAACATGCAAAGCCAACATTAGATTGTGTCAGCCAAGTGACTTTAAATGGCAGGCCAAGACGGCTACATGACCAGCAGATTAGCTTAGCCGTTTAAAGGTCTTAGGTCACTAACTAACCTGGCTAGTATGCACTTCCCCGGGGAGCGTCTCGAGCGTTTAATTACAACAGAACATAAGGCCAGCCAGCCATTATTGTGTGATGGTCAAAGGGTTCTTGTTAGTAGAAAGTTTAACTAGTTCATTTAAAAGGAATTCTTAAGTCGACCAAGAGAGAGAGGGAGCTTGGGTGCAAGTCTGGGGCGGAGTTGTGGAGAGAATTTGAATAATGAATTCGAATAATTAAATCCAATCTTCTACGCTCTAGTTGTTATCGGAATTTAAATGAAAGTAGATTTTCTTAAGCGGCTTAATCAGGGCAGTTAGTCGGAATCGGAATTGAAATTATGATAAGTGAATACATTTTATTACGCTTCGGTTATTAACAGAATTTAATTGAAAGTTTCTCTGAATTGAGGGTAATGCAAATGTTTGTAATTGCTTTATACATATATGAAAATTTGTATTAAAAAGTTATACAAGGTATTTTTATTTATTTATCTAGAGTTAACAAATAGTTTTAAACTAAGAGCTAACTTAGGTTAAGAGCCATATCACCCAAGTTCTGTTTAAAAACGACAAGAAAGTAAAATATCCAACAAACTTTTTAATCTTAACAAGTTTTTCAATTATTAAATTGGATTTTACTTTATAAATGGTAATGTAAATATGAACTTGAAGAGTTGCCACAATAAGATACTGATTTGTATAACTTCACCACTTAGCTAACAATCCAAAGTCATTCTAGTACTTAAAGACTTCCTTCCGCACCATTTTGTTTTATTAACTTATAAAAAAATATATATGAAAAAACGAAAGAAAGGAAACCTATAAAGAACTGCCAAATCAGCTTCGTTTCGAGGTCATATATGCCAAAGTTGAAAAGAAACAATAAAGACCATTTGACTCGGTGTTCCTTTTTTCTTTATGGAGAGACTCTTTCTCTTAGCCAAGTTAGTGAGATTTCTCCCAAGGCTCTAACGCCATTCAAGCAACTATTATTCGCAGTTTTGTTAAGAGTTTAGCGAGTCTATTTTCGGGCGGAGCATTCAGCATGGAGCCAGGGGGCTGGAGGCCGGCCAAGGCTATCTGCATTTCAAATGACCAACGCAACAATGAAGGCTGGAAATCAACAAAAGAGGAGTGCCCCTAAAACAAAACAACAGCAAAGAACAACAACAAAAAAAGGAGAAAAAACGAAAGCCCAGCAAAATGGCAAAAAAGCTAAAGGCAGCAGCAACAGCAGCAACATCAGCAGCAGTGACAATAACCGAGAAGAGGCAACTGAGAATTGTCGCTTGCAGGGTGGGGCTTACACACGCACTCACACAGTCAAAAAGAGGGGCTAACACACAAACACACACACTACCAAAAAGTGGGAGGCTACTTAAAAACAGCGCACACATGACGTCATTAAGCATATTAAATGAGTCTAAAGCGAGTTTGTTGCTGCACTGAGAGGGACAATGGGTTTTAATATGAATAAATACGATAAATATGATTTGTGAAATCGGGAAATATTTACAAATGTTTTAATTA
Organism: Drosophila seguyi; assembly: GCA_008042675.1. Taxonomy (NCBI): domain Eukaryota; kingdom Metazoa; phylum Arthropoda; class Insecta; order Diptera; family Drosophilidae; genus Drosophila; species Drosophila seguyi. The sequence continues at coordinate 104,476 of VNJU01001325.1, read as the reverse complement.
AATATGAAATTTGTAAATAAGTCTAAAGCGCTTCTATTGCTGCACTTCAAGGGAAAATTGGATTGAATATAGAAAACTATTATCCATAAAATATTTTAACTGAAATCGGAAAATAATTAATTTTAAATTCAATTTCAAATATGTAATAATCTTTTAAAAATGAAGATATTTATCAAATATTTTGCATCCAATCTAAAACATTTTAAACAGCTTATATTATTTGATTTTGTTCAGTCAAACAATATTAGAAAGTGTTTAAAATCAATTTGTAATACTTTTCTTCAAACATAAGCAAAACATTGAATAATATTAATAAAATTAACTATTTCGTATCTCTAGTTAAATAAAAAATCTATAAAAACCTACATTTTTATATTGGTACAGTTTATAGATTATTATTACTTATTATTAATAAATGTATATATTGGTTATATACTTATTACTATTTTATTTTAAAACATACCCAAGCTTAAACTCTTTTTCGTAAATGCTTTAATCTTTCCTAAAATTATTTTTTTGAATCTTTAAACTTTTTAAAAAATATATAGAAAAGTATCCGTAAAACTTACCCCTAAATAGAGGAAAATATTATTAACACATTTTTTTTTAAGAAAAATGTTTTTAGAAAATAAGCAAATTAAAATTATTTATAGGATTTTAAACTAATATAAATAATTCTCGGTCAAAACCAATCGCAAAATTAAGATAATCACAGCTTAAACCTTTATCTTCTGACTGTGGTTAGGGATTAGCTAAAGGATCCCATAATTTTTCTTTAATTTAAGCCCACATTTTGAGTGCTCTCCTTTTTTTTCAAGTGTCTCTCGTTGCATGGCGTTTAGAGATGAGCAGCAAAACGGTAAAAGGCCATTAACAAACGCCTAATGGCGCACTTGAGACACTGCCCGGCCAAAGGGGCGTGGTCGTAGTTGGAGGTAGTGAGGGGGATGATAGGGTTAGGCGAAAAGCTGATAATGCTAACGTATCTGGCTAAGGGGGAAATCCAGTTTTCCACACAGCCTTGCCCCCCTGGTTAACCTTTATCATTTGCTCATTTGGCTGCTACCGCTGCGCTCGGAAATTGAAATATTAAATATTCATTTAGTGCAAGAAAGAAATCACATAATACAATGGCAGTGTGTCGCGGTCATATATATATATATTAGTATATACAACCCGGTCTAATGCATATGTGAAATGATCAACCGAAGGGCAATTTATCAGCATCCCCAAAGTGTGCTGCGGCAAGTGTAAAAAGTAAACAAGCAAAAGCAACTAACAAGCAAACAACAGCAATAACAATTTGTCAAGTACACACACAAAACAGGTGAAAATTGGAATAAAAAGAAGGAAAAAAAACAACAAAAATCCAACCAAAAACTCGCTGGTTCTTAAACGCCCCTGAGCTGCCAACAAAGGATTATCGCGATGGCAAGGACCACGAACAAGGAACTGATGCTGGCGGCTCTGGAGCCTGCGAAATGGTAAGTTGATGGCAAACATTAACAATCCTGACCCCGGGACACTGACTGTGACGCAAGATATTCTATCTGGCAGAGGGGTCCTGTAAATCAAATGTGTTAAATTGGTGCTTTTACGCGACGGATATGTCACTTTTTTAAGCATAAAAAATATAGGAAAAGTAGCCAAGGTCTTGCTAGGAAAAGTCAAATATATCCTTCTTGTAGATTATCCGTATTTTTCTTATAAATTTTAAATCTATATTTTAATATATATAGTATTTTAACAATTAATATTGGAATTATAAGTACACACATACGAAATTTTTTGTCATACATTTTTCATGGTCCTATCCCCCTATCTTATTTCTGGCTTTAAACACAAACATTTTAATCTAATGTAACATTTTTAATGTAATTTTTTAAATTTTTTAAAGCATTGTTTTAAAAGATAATACTATATAAAATAAATACAATATGTTCTGCAATTTAACCCGATTTTCTCATAGTTATCCAGGCATCCCTGCATGCACATCCTGGCCTCTACTTAACCAATCAATATTATCGAGTTAGCAAACGCGAATTCCGAGTGTGTGTCCTGTATGTGTGTAAGTGTGTGTGCCAGAGTGAGTGTTGTCTGAAAAAGCACGTGGAGTTTATAAAATATGCAAAGCAATACATATTTGAACAGTTCAGAGAGACGGAGGCGATGGCGGAGGCGCTCATCCAAGCAAAAGATGAACATATCGAAGCCAACGGCCATTGCTTTTGTTTTTTTTTTTACTTGCACACACACACGTGTCCAGGTATCCTTGTGCGCGAAATACAGCTGATATATATAGTATACGTACATGTATGTACCATACCTTTCTGGCACCGTATTTCTATATAAAAATATATGCTCGCTAAAGATTCCATCTGCTCTTTATATAACTACTGTGCTCAGCGTGCGTTTCCCCTTTGATAATGAAATAATAATCTGTATCACCGGTAAACAACCATTAACTAAATGGAGGATTAGCCAGCAGAATGCTCTTTGATGAGCTTAATGGAGTTGTGGGTGAAGTAAATAAACTGAAAATTGGCCTCTTTAACGCTTTGAAGTGATGTCAATGGGCGCTTAAGACTTACGCTTTTTGTTATTTGACATTTTGAGAAGTCAGTTGGGGAATACAGCAAAGAATGCTAGGATGTACTAGAGTTATTTTTCAGAAGTAGAAAGGGGGGTAAATACTCCCATAACAATATAATTTTCACAAGAGAAGAAAGACATATAAATACTTGAATAGCTATAAGATTTTTGCAAGAGAATATAGGGCTATTAATACTTTCATAAATATGGAATTTTTAAAAGACTAGAAAGGCATATATATATATTCCATTTTATTTAGTGGTTTATTTCTCTACAGTACTTAAAGTTTAAACTTTAAAGTTTCTGTCTAACAGATAAACTAAATTTGTGGCCAGGTGCAAAAAGTTTTGACAGGCACACATTTTGTTGTTTATTTTGCTTTGAACTTGGCAAAATAAATAAAGGAAACTTTTGTAATTATCAAGGCATTAATTACAAACTTGTGGCGGACACTTTAAGCTGGATTGTAGGCTTATTTTAAGAGTGTATAGAAAACTGAGAATATTATTTGAAGAAAAGGTAGAAAAGTAAATAATATTGTATTTAGGAGATGAGATTCAAAATCATTTATATAAAAATGTTAACACTCAAGAGGTTAAATGTCCCGTTTATTAATGAACTAAATTAGCATAAATTATACATAATTTTTCTATAATAAAACCAAGAAAAATTAATTACTTTCTAAAGTACAAATCTTGACTAAACTATAAAATACCTTTCAACGTGAAGGATTTTATTTAAAAGAATTTCATACACCGTTTTTAAAAGCTCTTACATTTTCTTAAATATAAACTTGCTTGCTTTTTTCATAAATATCAAAAGAAATTATTTTACTTTGTGGTAAATGTTATTGATTATCTCCATATGCACACATAAACAGCCTGGTTGCTAGGCCAACAAGATATTTAATAAATTGTGAAATGCAAACAATGTTGTTCCAACAATTTAATCGTTTTCCCATGAACCGGGATTTGCATAAATATGCTCACTCTCCACCCGTTTTTATCCTCGGAAAAAAAGTTGAAATATAAATATTTGCATTCAACAGATTTCATTTGTATACACATTCGGGTTCTGCCACCCATAAATCCTCTGCCTTTGTGGCATTCAAGTCTTGAAGGAGACAAGAAGTGGGTTTCATTCCATTGTTAGGAAATCTGATGCCAAAAACAGGTCGAATTTATGCAACCACCGTGCCACCTCAGCTACCTCAGACTGTTGGCCAAAAATAGCTGAAGGCATAAATAGGCTAAATGGCAGCACAGCCGCAGGAAGGAATGCGAAAAAAGGCTTTCTTTGTGGGCCCATGGAGTTGTAATTAAAAGGAAATCCATATTCATTTCGTGTAAGCAGGGAGAAAAAACAAAAAAAAAAAGAATGCTAAAGAGTAGCGTGCATGGCGAAGGACGTAGGACGAGGAAAAATGTTGGAGAGCACGGTGGCCCCCCGAGTGTGTGGCATGTCTCTTTGTGTATTTGTCAGTCTGGCTGGAACGACACCGAAGAATGCTGACAGGAGCATTCCTGCGTCCTGCTTTCGGGTCCTTCTGTTTGGCGAGAGATGCCGACGTGATTGGGAAATCCTTTGCCAAAAAAATACAAGTAGAAATATTTTTTATAATTTAATTTATTGAGAAAGGATTGCTTGATATTCTATATAACTTTCCTGGAAATTGGTTTTTGTAAAGGTTTTTTGTGTAGATTATTTTAAATATTGAGAATCCTTCCTTGATATTTTATACCGCTTTACGTGAATTCATTATTTGCTAAGGATTCATTTCCACTGAACTGAAACTTGAGTTCCTAAATAGCTCTTTGAAAGAAGAACCCTTAAAGAGTTAAATCATACACCTGCGATCCCACATTCAAAATATGGTAGAACCATTTTGAAATTATAAGTACAAAGTTGCCAGATTTGTCGGTACCAATTTCAGACTTAAATATTTTGAATTTAATTAGATTTAAAGCATTCAAGCAGTGCTCTGTTTTTATCATAATTATGTATTATTTGATTATTTGTATTTTTTTTTTATTACAAGATTAACATTGGGTAATCCTAGAAGTCGTTTAAGCCGCCATCTCCTTTACGAACCGCTGGCATATATCGCCTTCACTGGAAAGCATCGAGGTCTGCCATGGGTCTGGGATTGGGCTTGGGATTGGCTGTGGGCCTGGGATGTGGGCTCTGGTTTCTGGTTTCTGTCGGCGGCCTATTTTGTGGCCGACGCTTTGCATGTTGCAAACAATTTTCCAGGGCAGCAACAGCGACAGCAAAGCGGCAAAATGTTCGTGCGACTAATTTGTGAGAAAAAAAATCGCACAAAAATAAAGGAAGAAAAACAACAACGCCAACTGGCACGAGACGTTAAAATCAACGGTCCGTGTCCATTAAAACGGGGCCAGAAAGCAGAAAAAATACAAAGTGGAGGAAAAAGGAGCCAACTCACTGCGTTCCTGTTAATGAGAAATAATCACAAGCACAAAAAAAAATAAAGGAAACATGGCAAAAGTTGAACAACAGCGAAAAAAGGCGCCCCTTAATCCCCCCTTGGATATACACAAATACCCCTGCATATACATATATATTTACAGATATATATAAACCCGTATGGAGAGCAACCTTTTGCGCCAATCGGTAAACACACAAAGCTAATAAAAAACTGTAAAATATTCAACAATTGGCAAAGCTTTTAAGAGTCCTGCAGACGCCGCCCCTCTGTTATTGAAATGTAAACCTCGCAATTTTCCTTTCCCGGCAGTCAGCGCCAAAAAATATGCTACCCATAATGCCGCACAAGGAAAAGTGGCAGCAGAGAAGGAGGGAAAAGTGAAATAAAAGTGTGGGCGGAGACAAATAAGTGGCGCACGTTGAGTAAAAAATGAACAGAAGGAGCAGAAGCCACATGGAAGAAAGGAAATCGTTTAGGGTTTCGTAAAAAAATGTTTTCTTAAGCGTTTAAGGATCATTGAATAAAGGATTTTCCACAGAATTAAATCGAATTAAGGTAATAAGAATACTTAACTTCTTAGCAACCTCATTCCCAACTCAGGATATTGATAGTTTCCTTAAATATGCCTTTATCATCAATCACAGCTACACCAAGCACACCTCCAGCCACGCTACCACGTCTATCCATCCATTATCCATGCTATTTATGAAGGACGCACCGCTGTAGACTCCTTTATAAATAGCCTCTCCTTCAAGAATCTGGCCAGGATTGTGGCCATAAATTACGCACCAAGAACAATACTCCCGCCGCACGTACACAGCAACGAACACGACTGGCTTTGGATAATTCCCTGCTTTTATAATGAGCATAAAGGATAACCGCAACAAAGGCCCAAGGAGCTGCGGAAGTGGAGAGCAGCTTACAGACTACGCATAATATTATGATCTAAACAAAATTGCGAATTAATTGAAATGAATGGGAAGCACAAACTTTTTGTGTGTAGCAAAATTGCAAAAGCTGGGGGAAAACAAACTAACAAAACAAAACGTTAACATTTCAATTATGTCGCTGTTGCGGCAAAACTTTTTCTCTCTCTTCTTTTTTTTCGTGCTAATTAAGCTCAATGGTTGCTCTGAGTGGGGAGACTCCAGTAATTAGCCGGCAAAAGTCTAAACAAAGCCAGAAACTTGAAAACAAATGAGCCAAGGAAAAGCCCGAAGGTGGCGGGTGCGACGAATGGCGGCGGAGACGGCGGCGACGGCGGGAAGAACAATGGCAGCAGGCCATTTCCGGTGCGCTCATGTGTGCTGTCGTTCCCAGCGCCAGGGGGCGCTCGAGAGCCTCTCACTTCCTGTCGTTGCCTTCCTCGCTCTCTTAAGGGTAAACGGTGGACAAAAAGGGTATATTGTCTTTGTGGAAAAGTAGTAAGAGCTCCAGACACTAATAACTATAGTTTTAAGATAATTTTATAATTTGAAGACAATAATTGTTAATAAATCTACGTATCAGAATACAACCGATATAATAATATAATAACCTAAAATATAATCTAAAAACGTTTTTGAAAATTTCTTATTTTTAAAAATCTGGCTACAAATGTCTGGCTTGGGGTTTTACATAAAAAAGTGTATTTTTAATGTTCGATATATTAAATGGTTAATATTATCTTGCAGATTAAAAAATAGCGCAAAATAAATTTCGAATTACTATCGATGTTCATGGCAAATATCGATATTAGGTGTCACTTGTAATTTTGAATATTTTCTCTTTTAAGATATATATTTATTAATTATTATTAATTATTATGTTGAATACATCATCTTAAATAAATAATATCAATAATAATAATATAGGATACCCCATAGTCGTGGCACCCAACCTATGGTGTTTTCAGCAACAGTTTGTTGCTTTGTTTGACTGCTTGTTTGCCTAGACAACGACACGCTTATAAATTTTTAATTAAATTGTTGTTTTCTAGTTTGTCTCCGTTGTTTTTACTGTTGCTGCCGAGCTGTATCTAGTCACAGGAAAACGCATTGATTGTCCCCATTCGTGAGTGTGCGTGGGTGTGGCCATATCCTTTGTTTGGAAATTGGTTTGGTATAGATTGTGCAATTGCCTGTCCATATTCGATAGCTACTCCGGGGCAAATTGAGTTGTTTGACTTGCAATTGAACCGGGACCAGGAGATTAAGTGGTAGAAGTTTAACCTTTGGCAAAGGGAAATCGGATCAGATGAATCAAACTTGAAGCTTTGAATTTGAAAATAATATAAACGATGAAAAATCAAGCAGTTGATGTTAATTTTTCATTATCCAAACACAATAAACCTTCATCCATTGTTAACTTTCTTTTCTTGGCACGCAAGTAGTTTTATCCTATGTACACATGTCTAGACCATTAATATCCAATTTATTATGTATTCCCTATCAGGGGCTCAGAACTCAATTGGTAAAGCCTGAACCCCATTGAGACCATTTACATGTCTGAACAATTTTTTCCTTTTCTACTTGTAGGCGACTTTGCCTATGACAAATTAACTTATTTAGTTGCGACAGCAGCGGACGGTCATACGAAATAATTTATCAAACTCGCATATAAATTATTGATGTCCTATGTGTGTGAGTGTGTGCATGAGTTGGTAAAAGTGCTCAACGCCCACACAATATTTTCCAAGAAATAAAAAAAAATTGTTGTCAGGCGTGTGGCTGGCGTGTAGGCGTTGTGGCAAATGCCAATCACGGGCATTAAGTCGGACGTAAAGGATCGGAGGTGGATTTTAGGAGCTATTCCACTCGGCATAATGAGGCGGAGAGTGGTCCGAAGCCATAGCTGGAAATCGGGGCCAAATGATAAATGACATTGCAGTCGAGGCCACTCAAAATTATCATAATTTTCTCCTTTTAATTGCCCCACGTCCGAGGAAGGCACTGAGAAAAAGTGGGATTAGGTTTTAGTATTTTAAAATGTTTACTTTTAAGTTAAATATTAAATTTTTAAGTAAATCAAAATAAAAAAAACCTGTTAAAGGCCAGCAGTGCGTATGAGTAATAATCATCTGAGTATGACTGTATTACGCATACGCACTGTTGTCCTTTATCAGCTTTTTGTGGAAACTTCCTGTATTTTCGTTAAAGCGCTAAAAATTCCATGACTTCATTTCTCGCGGTGCAAAAAGAGCAAGGAACCGCTACAATCTAACGTTGGTGTCGGCTAGGCTTGTTTGCGTTGGTGTTGGCTGCTCGAGCTGCTGCTCCTGCCCCATGGTCCCGCCTCTGTTCCTGCCCCTGCTACTGCTCCTGCTCCTGCCTCTATTCCTGCAGCGGCTCCTTAGGTGCCATTGCCGTTGCTTCTGCCCAGTGCCGGGTAATTTTGCATGCAAATAACTGGAAATTAGTGTAAGTGCTCACTGACATGCTACACACACACACATAGAGAGTGGCAAAGCCACTGCCAGAGCTCCTGGCTGCCTGGCTCCTTTGCTCCGTGATCCTTGCACCTCGCTGCTGGAACCCGGCTGCCATCCACGGAAGCCCGGCCAGCCCAAGGAAACCCCAGAGCCAATGGCAGTGCCAGAGATAAACAGACGATGGCAGAATAAAGTGGCAAACGCTTAGCAGCACGGCTGAGCAGAGAGAAAAAATAAATAATAACATATAAATAATAAAATAAAAGTATATTGGAAATTTTAAAAAGTAAAAAGTATTACGAAAGTAAAATTTTTTAAGTGCTCTTTTGAAGAAAAAGCCAAAAAAAATTCGTGGAAACCTGTATGTTAATATATTTTAACTTCCTGGATGAAATATATTTCCTAAATATGTAAAATATTTATTTTTATGGGATAATAATAAATACTCGTAAATTATTCTTTTCTTAATAGATTGTATTATCAAATTATTCTCCTTTAAAATAACACATTTTTTATCAGTGCTTTTGAGTTCCCTGTAAAGTACCACGTGGGCGTTTTATGGCAGCATATCTAAACCGGCTCCCGCGCTCCTTCTGCGGCTGCCTGGTGTCCTGGAACATCAACGCTTAAAAAAAAAAAAAAATGAAAACCCATTAAAATGCAATGAGCGCACAAAAACGTTTTATGCCACGAGCTGAACCGAGCTCAGCTCGGATTTAAAATTGCAGTCGGTTTACTCGCCGAGATGGAATAGAAAAGGAAGTGCCGAGGCGTTGCCATAGAGATGGTATTAGCATAATTATGAAGCTTGTCTGCCTTTAACCCCAATTAATTCGTTCAGGAAAGACAGATATGGTGGCTTTATCTTGATTAGATGATACAGTAATTGAGGGTCAAGTAAAAATAGTTTTGAAATATACAAAAAAAAATATTTAAATGAGAATGGTTATACTGGCAAATTTATTAGCCAATTTTATAAAAATAGTTGATATATTTTAAGGAGACTATTTGGGAAGACTAATCTAAAAACTAACTAACTAAACTAAAAACACTGCTTTAATTTACCATATAATACGCACTTTAATAGGCGTAAAATCTTATTTGTTCTTGCTTATAAAATAGAATTTTCTAATGATGTTTTTGCGTTCAATAAAAATCTATATTGTTGTATTAATTATGAAAAATCGAAGCTACTTTTAAAACGCTTACTTCTTCACAACAAGTTTAGCTTAAGAATATCTAGATTAATAAATAGAAATATAACTCTTAAAATATATACAATTTAAATATAATATGAAGTGAAATGGTTAAGCTTATATATATTTCCAAGTATCAACTAGTTGAAACTCTTAACAACTTTTATTAATTTGACAGCTTTTTCCTTAAGTGTGTCTAATGAGGTTACCGTTTCTTTCCTCTTGTTGCAAGAAATCTCCGATAACTTGGTCAGTTACAGTAATACCTTAGCAATGGCTAAGCTAATTATTTTATTTATTTTTCTGTCGCTGTTTGTGGCTCGTGGATGGTCGTTCCATAGATTTGAAATGGATATTATCAAAAAACTGAACGCTGAAAATGCAGACCAGCCAAACTTTGTGATATCTCCTTTTGCTATACACCAAACACTGGCTATGCTCTACTTGGAAAAGGATAAACAGAGGGACTATCAGCTGGCCAAGCTCCTGCGTATCACTGGCAAGGGAACCGATCAGATTCTATCGTACTTCAGTGAGAGGCATAAGAAGGCAATTAGTCAGCAGTTTGTAATGGCAAACCAGATATATTACCCTCAGAATTTCAATATACCGAATCACACTATGAACATGAGTGCCGAAATCCATGTGGATGTGGCGAAAATACATTTTTCCAATGGCAAGAAGGCAGGCGAGGAGATCACCAACTGGCTGTCAAAATCCATCAAAGAATTTGACCGCGAAATTTGGACTGAGAATACGCCCACAGATAAAACTAAGTTCGTGGCTGTACAAGGACTCCTCGTGGAACCCAAGTGGAAGTATCCATTTGATTGGTTTATGTGGAAGAATTTTACTGTCTTTAAGCATGGAGTGAAGCCGTCTTCTTTTAATACCAAAATGATGTATGGCACTGGACCGTTTTCATCTATTTTGCAAGACGATGTGCGTGGTGTGACGATACCATTTTCCAAAGGCGATATTGATTTGATCATTTTCATGAGCACAGATAGTAAAAAAAATCTGAATCAGCAAATTCTAGGAGATCTAAATAAATATCTGGGAATTAAAATGGAAAAAAATGTCAAAGCGCACTTATATATTCCCGTAGTTGCGGTCAATAATACGCTAGACTTAGGCAAGTCCCTCGAGTCCTTTGGCATGAAGAAAATTTTTGGTTTAAAAACGGCTTCAAAAGCGAGTTCACCGGCTTCCATTTTTAAGCAGCTCAGTGCTCTGAGAGTCAAGCCACGGGAGTATCAATGTAAGTTAAAAAAAAAACTATGGGTAATGTGTTTATTGCCAGGGCATCAATCTACGTATTAGAAACATTTTCGATAATATTCTCGCCCTGATTATAATATCGAAAATACCGTAAAGTTTGATGAATCGAAATGGGAAATGTTGAAAAACATCGCATGTAAAGTTTTAATATTGAAATAATTAACCAGTTATTTAATCTTTTATTGGATTATAAAAATAAGATATGTACAAAGCTAATATTTATTATTATTATCATACCATAGCAATAAATATATAATAAATTAATTTTCAGTTGAAGCCGAATATCCGGATGATGACGACTATAGAGTTATCATAGTCGACAAGCCATTTGTGTTCGTTATCAAGGACTTGAAGACCATTTACATGGCCGGTCGTGTGGATACCTTGAAGGGCACTCGCTCACCCCCTTTTTAGCTGAATTTCAACTGAATTGTAAATTAAATTAACTGAAATTAAGCCAAACAAGAGTCAAACAGAAGTTTTTGTGTTTATACCGGCCATTAGCGAAAGTGTGTGTGGTGGCAAAGGCGGGGCAAAAATCCCCGATGGCATTGTTTACAACGTTGCCGCGCATATTAATTGCCTGTTTAAGCAAATTGAGGCCACAAAACATCAGCAGCAGCAGCAGCAGCATCATCGCCGTGGGTTTGCTGCTCATTCCCCAACGCATTCCCTGTTTTTTTATTTTATTTTTTTTTTGTGTGCCCCTTGGTGTGCGCATTCCACAATTACTCGCAATTTGCGGTGGCAACGAAGCCAAATGCTGACAATTGCATCATGGCGAGGACGACCCTCACCTCACCTCAGCTCAGCTCAACTCTGCCATCCTCTTCCTTTGCAGTTGAATAAATTATAAGACTGGGGGCAAAAAAGGGGAAGCCGACGCTGATTTCCCACGAACCCGCAGAGCTAGGACCAAAGTCATCGACGACAGCTCTGAGTCCTTTTAAGTGCCGTCTTCTCGGCTGGATACCAAAGCAGTCCTGAAAGCAGCAGGAAGTCTCCTGAGCTCCATACATGCAGTACTGTGATTTTCGACTGACTGCCACAAAATCCAAGGTAAAACAAGAAAGGAAGCTAACTTCGGCGTGCCGAAGTTTAAATACCCTTGCAGTAATTAGAAGAAGAAGATGAAGAAGAAGAAAAATGTTCTGACTTTTTCGCTTTCTAGGGTACTGTCATTAAATAAATGTTGCCAATGCAGAATGTTGCTGGCGAAAAATGTTGCAAGCAACAAAGGCAAACAGATATATATATTCCTATGGCAGCTATATGATATAGTGGTCCGATTTTGATAAAATTAAAACCGAAATTCTGAAATAATAAAAAATGGCCATGTCTTAAATTTTATGAAAATATGAGGAAAATTGGCTTAGTTAGATTTTTTTCTCAAAATTTTCCGATCGGTCCTATAGCAGCTATATGATATAGTTGCCCGATTTTGATAAAATTAAAACCGAAATTCTAAAATAATACCAAATGGTCAGATTTAAAATTTTATGCAAATATTTTAAAAATTGACTCAGTTATAATTTTTTTAATTAAAATTTACCGATCGTTCCTATGGCAGCTATATAATATAGTCGTCCGATCCGGCCGGTTCCGACTTATATAGTAGTGAGAGCATATAGAAGACTATCTGCAAAGTTTCATTCAGATAGCTTCAAAACTGAGGGACTAGTTTGCGTAGAAACGGACGGACAGACGGACAGACGGACAGACGGACAGACGGACAGACGGACAGACGGACAGACGGACAGACGGACATGGCTAGATCGACTCGGCTGTTGATGCTGATCAAGAATATATATACTTTATAGGGTCGGAAATGTCTCCTTCACTGCGTTGCAAACTTCTGACTAAAATTATAATACCCTGCAAGGGTATAATAAATTGCAACCATTCGAGTGCAGCCATAAATTATTTAGTTTCTTGCTTAATCAGCCGAGACTTGGCAAGAGATAGCTTACAAATTGACCTGGAATAACAAATGGGGTGAGTTACAGGTACACAAAAAATAGAGTCTTGTTATTCATTAGCCTTCTTGGATTTATATTATTAAATACTAAATTACTAAACGAGGGTTCAAAATCCCCTTTTTTTAAATACTTCAAATACAAAATTGTATTGAAAATTCTAAACTCGGATAAATTTATATCAAGTTTTTAAGCTCAACATGTATATGTTTTTCTCCATATTTAAATGTCTAATTTTAGGAATATACTCCTCTAATTTGCTATCTAAACATAGAGAGTACTATTAATTTATTGAGTCAAAATACAGCAATTTGCTATTACCGAGTGCATCAATAAATTATTAAATGGGACTAGCTAACAATCTACAACTCTGTGGAGAGCAATTAACCTAGAAATAATGCCATGCATTCACGCCACTTGTAAGTTCTTGAACAACATGCATTGCTCATACGCTCCGTTGGCCGTACAATCACTACAAACTTGCATTATGCCAGGGAGCAGTTTTATTGGTTATAATAAAAACCGACGGCGCCTACTTTGAATGGGGGTTTTCCCAGGGGTTCTGGAGAAATAAAAAATGCAGTCTTGCAAGTCTAGGAATTTTGAAATTAGGTTTGCAAGAAGATAAGACGTTAGAATACAATGGTTAATCGAGTTGGAATGAAAAAAAGTTATTAATTTACTTTAGGAAGTTCCACATGAAATTTAAACTTGGAATGTTTGTATATTAAATTAATTACTCACAAAATTTAACTATGTATAGAAAAGTAAAATTATTTCTTAGGGCTTCCAGACAACATTTTTAATTTCAACTTAGTTTCAACCTTTCCTAACTTTTCTCTTATTGCATTTTCCCAGGTATTCCAAGAATTATTTTTTAATAAAAACTTAATCTCCCTTTCATTACTTTCGTCTTATTAAATTTCTGGCTACTAATTCCCACCGCTAAATACAAAAACAAAGTTTTAACCGTGACGAGAGGGATTTCACCCTAAACGATTGTCCATGGCTGGGGACTACAAAGAAAAAACAAAGTTTTCAGAGAAAAGTCAAATAACCAACGGAATCGACAAACTTGGATGGGAATAAATGGAAACAATTACAAGGCAGACAGCGGATGCTCGTGCCAGAATTGTACGCTTTGTTCTCGTACTTCAACTTTATCCTTGGCTTTATTCCTTGCCCTACCTCCCTCCCGCCCTCCTCCTCCTTTTTGCACAAAAGTTAAACTCACTTAATTGAATTGAATGCCAAACATCGATGTCCATGATAATGATGATGATAATCATCACTTTGATGGTGATGCAAAGTGCACTCTAGTGCAAGTTATTCAGGCAGCTCTTCCTCTAGCTGGCAATATGGCAAATGGAATCCGAGTAACAATGCCTTTAGATTATGACCCGCCTGCACTTGGCACTCTCGATTGGTACTTGTAGTTGTTGGTAGTGGAAAAAGTGGCCAAAAGACGAACTGTATTAGCGTGTCAAAGTGACATAAACCAAAATCACATTTTTAGCCCCATTGTTTGTTTGTAGAGACATGTCAGAAAAGGGCATAAAAACGATAACCGAACAAACGCATACGAAATGGCAATCGTTTGATACATATACCTCATAGGATAACTTGGTATAAAACACCCTCGTGAAAGTCTTTTATCTACGCATTAGTATTAAATTAATTTAACCTCTGACTTTAGGTAATATCCATGTGCCAAAATTATGGCCATAGATAGCAAATCTTTTATATGTTAGAAGGAATATTGAAGCTTTAAATATTTATGTAGTCCATCTCTTTAACTTCCCTAATCGTCTTCGTCCAACTGTTGACTCTCACCTGGACGTCTGTCCTTCGTTTCCCCCCGTTTTTTTTTTCTCTCCTTTTTTTTATTGAATTTTCACACGAGACCGAGCCATCGTCTAGTTCACAGACCCCTTCGTTGCCCGCACAGCTCATTTAACACATTGACATTTGGCTTATTAACACCGGGGCCAACGACGAGGAGGAGAGGTCAGGCTGGTAGCGCGAGACCAAGGCTGTTTAACTAATGGACTGAGCATTAAATCGAATACGCTCGTTATACACATGACTTCGATAATAATCGATAATGATTTGTGTGCGTAAATCGGGGGTGAAGTTTCCCTTGCGTGCCACACGGCTTATACTTAATGCGTGTGTGTGTTACTCGGGAATCACTGCGTTTTCACGGCCAGTGACTTTTTGAATAATACTGAAAATTGAAATATATGCGAAATGGCATAAAAACAGGACTAGAAATATTTTATTATTAGTATTTTTTTTATTATTAGGAATATATATACTTTAAAGGCTTGAAAAAGTAATCAGAGATAATACCAAATAAAAGTTTAAAAACAGCTTTAATAAACATACAAATTCATAAACCCATAATTTTATTACCTAAACAAATCAATCATCTAAAAATATAAGACAAAATATAGCATTTTCCCAAAAAAACAACAACTAAAAACCATCCTTTTATCACATATGCTTCTCCCATTTTCCATTTCCCAAATTTTTTGTTAGGGCCATTGACTTGGACTGCATTGTTTTGGCTTCAATTAAAAACTTCTTTTGGCACATTTCAAATGCAAAATGAGAAGCGGTCTGTGGGTTTTCCCAACTTTCTCTCTTTTCACGACAATTTGCGGCGCTCTTTGCAAAAGTTTTCCCGGCTGCCCTGCAAAAAGTCGCGCTGTTGTGCGCTACGCATAGAAATTGAGTTGCCCTTATTGTTTCCCCGTTGTTATTGTTGTGGCCACAAAATGGTTGGCGCACAACAACACTTAAACTTAAGTGACTACTCGAGACCTTTTTTTCCTTTTTGTGTTGAGTTGAACGGAGAGGGGATAGGGGCAAACCTCGTGACTGCGTGACCGGAAAGTGTTTGGCGCTTCCGGTTGCCGCAGCCGCCGATGCCACCAAAAGCCACCGCAGCAGCCCGACCGCTGCGCAGCGGAAGTTTTGCCACGTAGACAATAACACCAATACACCCGCAGTGACAAGTACAAGCAGAGAGGGAAAATCTTGGCTAAAAAGGATTAAATATATTAAAAATTATATTTTACAAATACATATTGTTTTGTCTAATTAAATGCTTTTCCCTTTTTAATTGATTGTGGAAACCGTTTCCTAAAAACTTACAATGTTAATTACAATGTTAATAACTAATTAATTACTGTTTTGCTGAGATTTTTTATATTATAATTATTTTGCTTATAATATTTTATATTTTGTCCTTTTTAATGCCATTTGTTAACGACCTGGGATGCCTTTTATCGGTTTGCTTAAAATCCAATTTAAAGTATTGTCCCAGGCATAATTTATTTGTTTTTTAAATAGGGCTTTTAATTCTGTTTATTTTTTCAACAATTTATTCTTGAGAAAAATTATTTCCACATTCTTTAAATAACTTTTCTCAGTGCACAGTACAAAGGACAAAAGACAGGCAGCCACGTGTACTGCCACCTGCTTGTTAAATCCAAATTGTTAGCTGTCAGGTCACCACAAGGCGAACTTTTGATGCTCTGGAAGTTCATGCTCTTCGAAGTTTATTTATGATTTAAACTTAATTATCTAGATTGTGTCAAGCACTAAGAAGTTTTAGTGGAAAGATCAAAAGATAATCAACCGAATGTACATAATAATTTAATGAGCTTTTAAAAATTCGTAGTTAACCTTTTCAAATCTTAAGACACATCTTCATGATATTTATTTCTAGGTTTTAAGGAAATATAATGTTAAATACCTGATTTAAATTTAAGGAAATAAAATGTATATTCCAGCTTTCAGTATATTTATTTAAGAAAAATAAATGTCACATCAACTTAGAAATGGATTAAATTAGGTATTAGGTATCTTAAATTAACAGGAATCAATGACAACCTCGATGGTGATCAGCAAGGCAAACAAGGCTAAGCCCCTTGAAAAACAGAGCTCCTTCTGCGAGCGTTGTACTCAATAGTTATCCAGTGATTTTTTTTTTCACCACTTCACCAACTTCCCAGGACTTCGAAGACACCCCTACCAAGTAGAAGGAAAAAAGTCAACAACAGCTGTTATCCTGCTAACAAAAAAAACACTACAAATTCTGGGTGGCTCGACACGAATTGAAAACAAAGAAAGGCAAAGGACCCTCGACGAGGACTAAACCCAAAAACTAGCAAAGCTTTTCAAATGCAGACACAATCCCCTGACATCCGATTTTCTCCGTTGGCAGCAAAATGTCACGTTTCGACCGTAAAATGTGCTAAACCGTTAATACGACAAACAAACTATAACCAAAATCAAATGCCAACAAAGGGCCGGAAGGAGTACGGGCTATTGGCCATCGTCTTTTTCATTTCACTGCCCTCGCGGGCTCTTTTTTTATGCAAATTTCATATATATATATATTGAGTGCCTGAAAAAGGGAATACCTGAACAGGTGGAAAAATAAAAGTTAAGTTAATTGCTTTTGCATAAAGCAGATGCCAAGAGGCAGAAAAGTCAAAAGGAAAAGAAAGTTGAATGGCGGCGGGCATTGAGAATTGAAACTCAGTTGAGTTGCTGCTCAATTGAGTGGAAAAATTCTTCATCCATTGGCTTCCATTTTGTGGAAAGTCTTTGGTAAAATTCAAGGCATATCAACTTTGGAAAATTGTTTAAATTTTTTTCCCCCATCTGCAACTGAAGAGTAAAAGGGTGGAACGAATCAATGAACAGCTCACAATTTCATTTAGACCAAATGAAGATTGAAAAGAAGTTAAAGGAAGGTAGTAGGAAAATTTAATTAAGAGGAAATTGAGTAAATTTTGCAGAAGCTAAATCTAATTTACTTTAATTTAGTTAGTAGGCATTAAATTAACAAAAAACTAACAAAATAAAGCTAAAATCAACACAGAACTAACATTAAATAAATATAATAAATAATATATCGAATTTTATATTTATCCCGGTTTTGTTCTTTACCTTTTAGGCACCTAGAACAATTTAAAATTATTTTAGCGTATTTAAAACGTATTAAATATTTACAAAATGAAATAACCATTTGTTTTTCTTCCTAATATTTCCTTTGACAAATTACTTGGCTTACAATAAACCATTTAGTAAATATTTTATATAAAACAAACCAAAAATCATTTAATTGAACGTATTCAATATTTTAAATATAAAATTATTGACAAATTCTTTGACTAAAAATTAACATTTAGTTTATATATGTATTGAAAACACTTCTAAAATTATTTAAATTAGACACAAAAGACTTGAAAACACATTAAACTAGTGTCAAAAGACAAACCATGTAATCTAATCAACTCAATCTGCGTTTGTCAACAATCACCGTGAAATCCTGATCGAATTAAGCCCCGCTTATACCTTTTAACCCATTTCATTTGTCAAAAGGGAAAAGCTGTGCGTAAGCTGAATAAATTCTGGGGCTGGAGCCCTAACCTGGCCGCCATAAAGAGGCTTAACAAATGAGGGTTAGGGCAGGACCCTTAGTAGGTAATAAGTACCTCAAACAAGTTTCTTAATCCCATACCACAGCATTTTCCGCCGCCTAGGTCAATGTACAGAGTTTATAAACACTGGACCTGAACCCGGCAACCCCTTTCAAGCCCCTCATCCATTAGGGTCTGCTGGCCTTAAGTCAAAGAATTCTGGGCCAACTTCAATGAGAGTTGAACGACTGCTGGTAAAAAACCCCAGAAAACTGGAGGTAAATGCCTCTGTTGGCAACCATATTTTACACATGAAAGTTCACCAAAAACAAAAAAAAACAAAGTGAAGTAAACCGGCAAAAGGTCCAGGACCAAAAAACACATTGTACATAAATAATGTCCACCGCACACTTACTCACACGCCCAGTTCCCTGGCACTTTGACTAAATGGTGTGTAATAAAATTTAAATTGCTTTTGTCTGGATTTTTCTTAGGATTGCCATTAAAGTTGCCTCTCTGCCAGAGGAATTTCCTTAACTAAGTAGGACAACAGGACATTAGGGTGGTTCATTTGGTTTTTTATTGAGTATTAGTAAAGTTTTAGGTGGGGAGATATATGGAAAACTATGAAGAAAGGAGTTGCTTTGTATAGATGTTTTGTTTAGATGTAGATGAAATGAGTAAATCGAAATGAGTAATTAATATTTGCATTGAAATGTTTATAGTTTTTTTTTTAATGTTTTTATTGGTTGAATTTTTGTAAAAAAATATTAAAAAATAAGAAATATTTCATATTTTACAGGATTAATTCACTAGAAAATTATAGGGAAATTTAGTTTATTAATATGACTAATAAAATTGATTAAATCTGGGTTTTGAAATATAAAATATATATATATATAGTATATACAAAGTAATAATCCCAAAACCCTTTATACCTTATACCTCTCTAAATTCCTCAATGATTTTCTTATGCTTCCTCCGAAATCGGATCACCCTCATATGACCACACCACACTTCGGCATTTATACAAATTGTCCAAATTGTGGCTAATTAAATATGATTTAGCTTGGCTAGTGCAAACGTAACGTCGCTCCCCTTGGCTGAGCTGTCAATATTTGTCAGGAAGCGGGCGTTAAAGCGGCCGTGTCCTTACGCTCTCACACAGACAACGGGACGTGTCTCTGGTCCTGGCCCTGACCCCTGACATTAGACCCGTGTACATGAAACTGGCCTCGGGCCACAAAATTTGTTTATAATTCAAATACCAGAAAGAGAATAAAAAAAACATGGTCGAACTATGCAACAGCAGAAATTGTACAAAAAAAAAAGCAATAGTAAAAACGAGGCAAAGAAAACACGTTAAGCAAACACGATAACGATACTATATAGATATGATGAGAAGGGAGTTAGGAGCAAGGACAACAAGGACACCAGCCGAAACACAAGCAGGCAAATTTATTTCAATTTAAAAATTTTGGTCACGCTCAACAGAAAAAGCGAGTTAAGCGAGTGGGCGGTAGGTGGCGACCGTGGTAGTGCTGGCGACAACTTTGGGATTCGTAGGAACTCGGGGGCAACTCTGCTGCCATTTGTATAATTGCTGTCGTGATGGAGGAGCAGAACAGGGCTCCTCGGAGGTCCTCACCTACCCTTCTCCGGCTCCCCTCGAAGACGAACCGCTTATGCCATGACACGCTCCAAGGACGCTTGACAGCAAATGGATAAGGACATTATCAGCTGTGAGAGAGAGGGGATAGGTTTTATGAAAAAAAAAATATATGGTAAAGCGGCACAATATGAAAACTAGCCAGAGAGAGGCTAACCGGAGGCTAGGATGTTATTGAAAATTGAGATGAGCATTGGCAGCTGGAAAGGTTGGCAGGAATATGGATTTATGGCGGAGTTGAAAATATCATTGAATGCAAAATAGAATTTTGTAGGTTTGATTTAAGCAATGAAATTGCAATAATTTTTTGATTATTATTTAAATAATTAAACAATCATGTGAAATAATTTTAAAATATTTCAATGCCTTGGTAAGACTTAAAACATATTATATGATTGGTAAAACTACGTTTCCCAATGAAAGCACATATATAAATATATTATTCAAGATAACAAATAATTGTCTAGGTTTTAGTTAAACAGTTAAAGTGTGCTAATTCCTAAACCTAGTTCGACAAAACAAAAAAATCGTTTAATTAAATTTATAAAAATTCCAAATCGCTTACTTAATACACCAACTTTATTTTCATGCAGTCCTTCCTGTTAATCTATTTTTCAACTCCCAAAATATATCGCCTCACGTGGCCATCACTCCCAGGAATATTTATGCAGAAAAGCAACCAAGCAGCCGACCCCTCCGACGATTTATGTCTGGGAATTAGTTGATATGCATTTTCGATTCGAAATCGCAGACGGCTGAGCTGAGTGGCGACAAGGCTGTGCTATATAGTATATAGAGCTTACCAGCACCGGACTGTCCGGGGCCTTGACAATGGCAATGAGAGCGCCCGGGCCGGACAGGACTCGTGTTGACATCGATTGACAAGGTGTGTGTGTGTGTGTGAGTGTGGTGCCAAACGAAGGCCACCGCAACAGCAAAAAGCAAAAACTTTTTCCAGGCGAGTCCGAGTTCAAGTCTAGGAAACACACACCAAAAAAACACAACAACAAGAAAGTGAAATAAAACGTGAATGTCGTTAAGTTGAGGTAACCCACGTGTCGTCCTTCGCCCGAGCGTTGTGGATATGTGCAACAAGCAATCAGGCAGGTGTGGGGCTGGGAATCGACCCAGGTGTGTGCGATATATGTACACAGTAGTAATAGTATCGCTAGTACTTACTATATATGTGAATGTGTGGCTAGTTTGTTGTGGCTGGGAAAGTAAAAGTAAGCTTGAATGTGGTCAAAGTGAAAAGACTCGCAAAAGTATTTTAGCATCGTTGAGGAAATCAACGAAATTGGTGAGGAAATTAGGAGAGATTTTAATGCTTTTCATATTTTTTTAAATATAATTTCTTTTTTAAAAAATATAATTTCTTAAAAAGAAAAATCCGTTTAAAGAGGTGGTAAGAAAAATGAATTCTTCTAAACAACATTTCTTTAAGAAAAATAAATAAAAAAAATAAACTTATTTTGAATTCCGTATCCTAAAAAACGCACCTGTTTAAGTGTTTAAAAAAAATCCTGGCGATTTTTTGATGTCCTAGATTATTTATTCAAATTAAAATATTCAATTTTACATCTGTGGACATCCTTTATAAAATTATTGCTTACTTTTGAACGTCTTTGCAATTCATTTAAATTTGAAATTAAATCATGGCAGCTCTTCGATGTTATATATTATTAAAAACAAAATTTAATTTCAAACGTCTGCTATTGACCCTATAACAAAATTTTTTTAATGTTATATCTAACCCAGAATTGAAGTTTGTTCGTAGACTTAAAGGCTAAATTGAAAATTCCGTTCAAAACGTTAATTACATTTATACCATTAAAGGCTACCCCAAAACCAACAAAGTTTAACAGGCTTAAAATTTAAGCATTAAAATTCAGCATAAAATCAAACCTGTTACAAATTTATAAGCCATTAATAAATCACAGCTTTATAAACTAAATTTAGTGGCACTGAAGTTAAGCAGTAAATACTAAATTATCGCCCACTGGGGACACTTGCCAGCACTTGAGATTGTCAACAACATCCATTAGCCTGCAATGCGATCCACAAGGCAAACTCAATTCAAAGCAACGAATTGAATTGCTCAAACTAATTATGGGACTATACAAAGGGGAAATAGAGGGGGGAACTTCGTAGCCAGATCCGAATCCTTGTCCGTGTCCGTGCCCCTGTCCATGTCTGGGGGCCGACTGATTTATGCTCGCAGGCGTCGCAAAAGCATTCATCCATCCATGGCACCAACACTGCCAGTATATATCCTTCAACTTGACCACCATGAATGTTTGTATGGAAAGGAAGGTCTGTTCTTCATATTGCGGTTTTGTACACTCTATGGGTGTGTGTGTGCCTGAGTGTGTGTGTGTGTAAAATGTCCTTGTCAAACACTAATGGCGTCGTTGCCATTGTCCTTGCCTGCGTGTTAATGTGCGACAGTTTCCTGCCAAGCTAAAATCGAATTGAAAAGAAGCATTTAAAAAACAAAAAAGAAAGAAAAAAGAAAAAATCCCTGTTTGTTTTTTACGTATTTTTTTACGAGGTGAAGCAATTGAAATATGTTTCCTTCCGGCGTACGTCCGCCTTTCTTTTCTTTTTGAGGGAAAATGAATTGAAAGCCAGGACAGCTGCGGCGCGCGCATGAGGACTCCGGGGGTCAAGTGAACTCTTCTGCTGCATTTGCTTCCAACTCCTTGATTTATATCCTTTCCGCTTCATTTTCTTTCTTCTTGTTTTTTTTTCTTACAGAATTTATGCCTGTGCAGTTTTCCATCGATTTTCGTCTTGCGCCACAACGGACTGGGGATGAAATACCAAACACATAAAACGGATTTGATATTAAAAAAATATGCAGGTAAAAATATATAAAAAGGATATAAGAGTGGCCTTGTTTGAATATATTTTTAGTATTATATTTTAAAGAGACTATTATTCATTTAATTACTGCAAACTAGTATTATGTGCACTTGATGCCAATTTATATTTTATATTTATAAATATTATTAAAATATTACAAAATAGGCAGGTAACGGTATATATTACTTAAATGAAAAATTTGAATTTCTTTAATTTGTGTTTTTACTACTATGAAATATTTTTTTGTCACTTTGAGCTTATTTTAAAATTATATTTAGAAATATATATTATAATTCATTTATTTGCTGCTACAATAAAAAAACATTTTATATTTATATTATATAATTATATTATATAATACAATATAATATTTCTTTCAAAATTAACGCTTAATTTTAATTTTTCTTTAGAAGTATATAAGAATCAAGTATTTAATAGTATTAATTGGTTGTCAACTTAGGTTGAAGAGGGAAAAACGCTATTAAAATTTAAACAGGCTTGAGATTTACTTATAACACAATTTTAATGCTTTTTTAATATTTAACAATTTGTTAACTACATATAATATTTAAAATAGAATATATTGCTTTTTATTAGTATTTAAACATTTTTTAAGTACAAATATACATTAACCATATTACCTACAAATTGAAACCAGCTAATATTTATTTATTCTTAAGCTAAATATTTATATATTTGTAACTATAATAAAATAAATCACTTATATTAAGAAACTACATAAAAAGACATTTACCAAATCGAATTTAGTAAGAATTACTTATTTGATATAATTTTTATATTGAAATCTAAATGAAATATGAAATAAAACACACTCTAAGCCATTTATACAGCCACTTCAAATTCAATTCCAATCAAAGGACCACCCTAAAAACGAACACACCGCAAAAACACACCCAAATACACTCACAGGCACACATATCCTGGCAATATGCTGCAAGGAAGCCACGAACACCAAATATCGTACCGAAAAACACCACCGACAACGCGGCAAACAATGGCTTCCCATTCAGCAACTGCGGCTTATCGGCAAATGCAACATGGCATTGGCCAAGTCACGTCTCTGCCGCCGCCTCTGAGCCATTGTTGTTATGTAGTTGCCATTTGTTAACGAAAAACAACGGCACACACAAGCCTTTTATAATACAGAGGAGACACACACTAGTCCCGCCGGCATGCATACAAATTGTGAGGGGGAAAAAGAGCGGCAAGTTCCGCACTTTAAATTGGAAAAATAATGCGCGAAATATTCGACAGCATCATCTCGCAGCCAAGGCTGATATTGCAACTGGCCATTTCGAACGCAAATATTTATTTGGCGCCGCATGAAAATGTCAAAATCAATTGATTTCCCCGCACACCCACACACAATCATGCACAATGGACCCACGCAAAAGCTTAAATTAAATTACACTATAAAACGTGGCGTAATTGTTGTGGTTAATTAATTTTGAAAACCCGCAAAAGGTTGAAAATGTAAGGCAGATAACAAATTGTATTTTTAAGGTATCACAAAATATTCTAATAAATCAGGCAGAAATAATAAAAATAATCATAAATAAATCGTATTATAAAATCTATAATTATATTTTATTTGAATAGACAAGCCAGTAAAGAAATACTAATACTAGTGTAATTTGGCTTTATTTTAACCAATTTATTTAAAGTTCCAACCTTAGTAACCTTTATGTATGATCCATATAAGGGAAGACCATGACTATTAAGCTTCATAGATCTTTTATAATGATTTCAAGTTGAACTTTATTATTAAGCTTATAATCTCACTACAGCTTAAATTACTAACTCTTTAGGAATATATACGTAATAAATAAACACGTTAAATAAGATCCACATACGTTTTTTGGATTTTCTACTGTTTATAACAACCTTAATTCACACACTTGTTTGCATACATTTTTTCCATTAACATAGCCAATTAGTATTTTTTCTTTTGTTTATTCAATTAATTGTTTCACAAATATTTTTTTTAACTATCTAAGTACAAGAGCTTATTAAATTCATTGTCATAAAGACACCGTATTTAAACTTAGGAAATTATTATGCAATAAAAACTCTATGTATTAAAATAATTTAAAATACAATATAATATTTAAAATGTAGAACTTTCTATAATTTTTATTGTTTTAAAAAAGTGAATAACATTGAAAGTTTAAACTTCTGGAAATAACAGAAATATTATTCAATTTAATATTATTATTTATTACATATTTAAGAAAAACGAACATTTAAAGCCAATAAACAACACAAATAAAAATGTTTTAAAAAAACAGCATCGTAACACATGTACACAGTTTTTTGCAAACATTCACAGTTTTTTCGTCTTCATAAAAACAGCACTAATGAACTTTCAGACATACCACGAAAAAGCCCAATTAATCAATTTGAGCTTGCATTTCTTTTTTTTTTTTTTTTGTAGAAACAAGAAAAAAGGCGCGAGCTGCGCCTGAAGCGATTCTGGCGCTCCCCGAAGACCACATCCTCGGAGGACTCCACCGGCTATGAGAGTCCGACGCGAACGAAGGCGGCCAGCGCCGGCTGCAGCAGCGATGCCCAGCGCTTTAATCACCTGCACTATACCAGCCTTTCGCAGGGATCGGGCACCTCGTCCTCGGCGGGCGGAGCCACGGCGTCCGGGGCGGGGCCAACAGGAGCTGGGCCGTCAGGCAACAACAAGCCCTCCTGCTCGCTGCCACTGTTGCAGGTGTGGCCCAGCCAGGTAGGCACTCATTTTTTTTGTTATTTTTTCCCAATATTAAGTAGTGCGGAAAAGACCACGTTTTAAAATTTAGTAAAGATAGTATTACAGGGAAAATGTGTTGTCAAAAATCAAGATTTTTATTATCATGATAATTCATTGAGAATTCTAGGCAACAGTCATATATGAAAAAGAAAAATGCAAAACAATTTTCGTAAATTAATTGGTGAATTAAATTGTAATAATTTCAATTTAGTTTCGGTGAGTGGGCCTTAAATACATAAAATATAAATTATTTTATAAACAAATTTTCAAATTCCAAGTTTCTCTTTAATATTTTACATGCATTGTAAGGACTTTAAGAATGAGGCTTAACTTCTTCAAACAAGTTTTGTAATCGCAAAAGTATCTCCAATATTTATTAAAAAATTACACTAACAATTTCAACAAATACACCACAAACAGATACTTTTGCATACTTTTCAGTGGCTTTAAAATCTATTTCAAAAACCGAAGTAAATGCAATCTTAACTAGTTTTAAAAACTAAATTTTAGAACGTGTATTTTCTCTACTTTATTTTTTGTGTGCCGTTTAAAAACAAGGAAAATATTAAATTGTAGACAAAAAAGCAATGTGATTTTGGGGAAACAAATAAGAACCACAACAATTTCGAAAGTAGGGGCCTTTTTGTTTTATGTTTTCCTTTTGTTTATTTTGTGAAACAACTCGTTTGCGAGTCGCTTATTCTGTGGCCAGTTGCGTTGTGCGTTTTTGCGTTAATTTGATTCTTCGACTCTCTATTTCTTCCCACTACACCGACACCAATGAATTCCACCAAACCAAACAAAACACCACCCATTGCCACACCAACACCACTGGCACACCAACACCATCACCAACACCACTACCACCACCAACACCACCCGCCTCAAAAACATACATATCCCTATTGTGTGTGCGTTGCGTGTTTGGTTCGGTTTGGTTTGGTTATGGTTATGGTTATGGTTTTGGTTCTGGTTCTGGTTTTGGATTTGGTTCTGGTTCTGGTGCTGGTACGGTACTGGTTCTGGTTCGGTTCTGGTTTTGATAGCCGCTCCTGCGACAGGAGGGCTTCGTACAGTTGCGTCGTAACAGCGGCCCCGAGGGCCAGCGGGTATGGTTCCATCCAGTTCCTCATCTCTTTATCCAGCCTCTCTATCTCTCTCTAGTCTTCTAGTCTTTTTCTCGCTCTCTCTGTCTAAACATCTAGTGTATATCCCTAAGTAAACTTAACAAAACTAGACTTTTTTGCATGCCTCGATTTAAAGTTGAAAATAAAAAGCCCTCAACGAGTGCTAGCTATTTGAATAATTTTTGACTACTAACTTGTACAAATCTGACCAAAGTATCCAACTTTTTGAGGTTATTTTGTGTATTCTACACACATGTTTTTTTTTACCTAGAACTCGTTGTTATTCATGTATTTTTATTGGGCATTTTTTTCGCTAAAAATTTGTTTTTTCCCCTGCACAAACATGGGTGAGGGTTGGTCGGCGAATGCCAAAGGAATTTTTGGTTCAAATCTGAGGTGTAGCTTCTAATTGAATATTTTGTAAATTTTATAGAAATTGAATTTTTTCTTTTATATAAAATTGTTAATGCAAAAATCATTGAAAAATTATTAATCAGTTTTGAATAAATTTAGTGTTTAGTAAATTATTTAAAACCCATTAAAATGCTCATAAAATGCTAAATATTTTGTCTTAGAGGAATATATAAAATATTCAAAACCTTAATAAAATTTTTACTTTAAGAATTATATATGAAACTAAGCTTGTAATTTTTAATACAAAATTGATCTTTTTGCGTTATAAAATAGGGAAGCAGCACAGACATTTCTATACATTTCAAATTTATTTTAAAAATTATCCCTTAAAGTATGCTATGATACTTTGTACAACACAAAGTTATTGTACATATTGTACATAGTTTTTGACTGCATTTAAAGCGATTTAATTAGAATTTCCCTCTACTTGTCGATCAATCCTTGCTCCTAAACACCAGATATCACCTTGTGTTAGTCAACACTACCAAGTCAACAGCCCCACACCCTGTATATAAACCCCGAAAGAAGATTTCTTAAGCCACCTTACTAATCGTCTTCACCACTCAGATTTATCTACTCCACCTAAAATTCCCCCTCAAAAAAGCAGCGATTCCCACACTGCACTCGAGAACCAGCTTTAAAAGATTCCTCCGATTCCCCTTATAAATACCCCAATATATACCCAGACGTTACCCATCTTATATATGTGATCTGGACTCTTGCAGGACTCTCCGCGCGGCGAGGCGGATGGCCAGTCCTTTGTATTCCCCGCCATTGTGGAGACGAGTGTCAGCAGTCCGGTGGCCGAGGCCAGTGGCAGCGGCAGTATCGGAAGCACCAACCTGAGTCTGAATGCCCGGCGGAGCACCAATCACCTAAGCCTGTCCACGGACCGAAGGAGTTCTCTGTACTGTGATACCCTGCATGCCGGGGATTCGGGCATCGACTCGGTGCAGGCCTCGCCCTCGCCCAATGCCTTCATAGCGCCGCCCGGTATCCATAATCTGCCCCTGGGTCAGACGGGCGGTGGCTCCTGCCATGTGTCACCCACCAGCACGCCGACGCAGGGATCACCCAATCTGTCGCTGGGGCGGAGGGGCATGAGGAACAGCATTTGTGTAGTGCCCAGCGGCAATGGGAGGAGGAAGTCCAGTGCTTTGCTCCATCCGGATCATGCCCGACTGTTCGCCCTGCGAATGAAACATGCGGCCGCCCTGGAACGGGCCCAGACCTCGCCGGATCAGACCTCCATCGAGGATGCCAACGAGTTCCATGACAACGGACTGGCCACCAACCTGCGCCTGTGCTCGGCCTCGTCTTCGACGACGTCGTCGCTGACATCCGTGGCCGCGGTCAGCCTGGGCGGCGCCGGTGGTGGAGCTGGTAGCTCCGGTGCAGGTGCCAACACCACCTGCGGCTCATCCTCCGGCTCCGCCTACGCTGTGGGAGCGGCGGGCGTCCAGCAGCGCGTCTCCGATCCCTGGCTGCAGCCGCAATCCGATCGAGAGCGAGACTCCAGGCACGATGGCCGGCGTAGGTCCTCCACCATGACTGCCCGCTACTCCCTGTTCGATGCCTTGGATCTGGAGTATGTCCTCCTGAGGGCAGCCGCCCGGGGCTCTGTGGGACCGTATAGCCTTAGCGAGTCCATACACAAGCTCACCTTCACCCAGTCGCTGGCATTTCCGGCTCTGGCCCGGGGCCTGGCCACCAAGCGGAGGAGATCGGCCACACACACAAGCTCCAGACCCTTGAATCCCCATGAGTCGGGACTGAACACCTGCGCGAAGGTGGTCACAGCCGTGGTCTTGGTGGCTCTATCCTTTATGGTATTCCTCATCGTCTACAAGTTTGTGAGGACGTGAGGTTTGCTCCTGGCCCCGTCGCCAGAGCTGCCAGTCACATATCAGGCCAACTTTGGAGCAGAGGATGCATCGTTGTCGTTGTCTTCGTCGTCGTCCTCCTCCTCGATTATCTCGTCAGCGGGCCGCAGTCTGGGGAAGCACATGTCGGGGTTCAGGAGCAAATTGGGCCAGCGTCAGGCCGACTTTGAGTGATTGTTAACGTTCGAGGAACGTTAGTCGAGGCATTGAGCAAACACTGGTCAACACAGTTTGGTTAGTCAAGGTGACGCGAAGGGGATTTTGGGTAAGAGGAGGCTATAAAAGGGGAAACAATTAATTCAGTTTGTTGGTGTAATATTTTTAGAGACTTATTTGCAAGTTTAAAATTAACGATCCAGCAATAAAAGCGTATAAAGATTGTTTAATACATTTTCAAAGTAGTAGAGATGCCGGAAAATTTCGATATATTGATGTCATACCGTTATTTAATGCAAAATTAAATACATTAATTGGTGATTTTACGTGGCGATATATAATGGTTCATTAAATCAATATATTGTAGGATATATTAGAGAAATATTATCGAAAAAAAGTTAAAAAATAAATGATATAAAATTTGTCTGATATATTTCAATAATATTTAAATTGATATTTAAAAATAAATAACATAATCTTGATATTTTTCGATAATATCGAAGATTTCAAGTTGAATTCGACACATATAAATTTCATATTGCCAAAATGAGAATAATTTTATATGATTTTTAGCTGGACACTTTATTACGATAATTTCGATTTCTATTTTAGCTCGATATTATTTCCAATAATAAATCAAACGTTTCCTCTCCAAAATTCGCAAGACGTATTCACCAATAATTAACCAAATTAAGCTGACCAGTAAAATTTTTGTGATAAACTATCAATGACAAGCACTTTTCCATAAAAAGAAGAAACGCAAAACATGAAGACAAAGGAAGTAAGAGGAATAGCAAACCAAAGGCTTAAACAATTAGAAAAAATTAACACACACACACAGCTTCAAGAGGCTTGCCAGAGTTTCATCAAATTTATATTATAACTATATGAATAATAATATTTTTTTATAAATATAAAAAAACGAAAATGAAAAAAAAAAAGAATTCAAATCGATGCTCGCATTTCCTAGACTCCTATTTAGTAAAGAGATTTTTTGATAAAACTAGAATCCAGTTTCATTGTTTGCAGTTGGAAGTGCCTAACTAATTTTTAAAAACACAATTACAACAAATTACATAAAATATTCAGCTTTTTCCTTTTGTTAACTTTCTTAAAAAAAAAACGAATTTAGAATTTTTGGCAGCTGCTTTGATGATGAAAACTGTTTATATGCTGCAAGTAGTCCAAAAATAATGTCCCAGTAACCAAGTTTGAAGGTAAAATTTTAAGTATAATTGGGGATATACAAGGTGGGGGAAAAGTGATGAAGGAAATTTATTATAATTTAAATTAAATGTTTAAATATTTGTATAATATATAATTTAATTAGAAATATTATATAATTGATAATCATTGTTTTGTCTTTATTATTTGTTTTATAATTAACTTGGTTATTAATAAACTTGTCATTCCTTATTTTGTACTTTTTTATATTATATTATATAAATGTTCGTTTTAAAATCCTTCATCCATGTTCCCCATAAAATCCGAAAGCACCCTTTTAGTGTTGAATAATTGGCATTAGTCTTAAGGATCAAGGAGCGTAGAACCTACATACAAGTAAAAATTTGTACTGAGTTGTTAGATGGCTAAATGGCGGCATGAAATGAGATATATATATATATGGAAATCCAGGCATATTAAAATAACATATTTATGGTAGCTATACATATATTAGTTATACAAACAAATATATATATATATATGTACATATATGTATATGGATGTTTATAAATGTGTACTTAAGCCGCTTAAATGTGAAAAAGCACTTGCTGAACTACCAATACAAACTCTCTACTCTTAACTTGCTGCCTTACTTTCCTCTAGTGAAAAATAGTTGAAATAAAACAAAAAACATTGAACAATGAACAAAGAGTCCCGACTTACAAAAAAAATTCTTCATAAATTGCTGCCTTACTTTCCTATATAAAAAACAAAAACTAATAAACCCTCAAGAAAAAACAAACCTCTTTATCTCTCAGAGCTTTTTCCTATTTCCTCTATGAGCTTGGCCTAAAAATATGCAAAGAAAAAACATTTTATATAGAGTAAACAAATATATATATATATTAAATGTAATGTTAAATAATTCATATATTAATATAAAACGCTGGCTAAAGTATAAACATTTTTGTGTTGCATAAGTTTAAGTTACCTTTTTACTTTTTCGGCATCAATAATTTGTACATTTTGTCGTTGGCATTCATCAATATTTATGCATAGTTTTATGTCCTTCTCTTTTTTACGTTACGATTGGTGTGCAGCCAACTATGATTAAATATAAAAAATAAAAAAGAGAAAAAAAAAATACTTGAACAAACTGAAAAAGAAATACATATTAAATGTCACACAAACAGAAAGGAGAAGAAAATGAAAAAGCAACTGTAAATCGTAACTGAAGTAAGTTGAAACGTGCAACAATAAAAGAAAGGAAAACATTTTCAAATAAACATTTTCCATTTGTGTTTCTCTCATTCTTTTGCCTTATTTTCCCAGCGAGATTTTACGGAGAGCAAGAATTGAATTGAATTGAAAATGAAATATTCTTACTATCGCATTTAACTCTCGATTTTCCCCTGGCTTCCGGGAATTGCAAGTAACTAATTGAGAGTGACGTGGCAGTGGGGCAACGAAGCTAATGAAGATGATGATGATTTATGGAGAACTTCGATTTTTTCAACTGAAACGAAGAAGTGGAAATATATTACAGGGGGAAACATAAATGCTGTTAATGAAATTGAATTAAAGGGAAAAATTCTTGTAAAATACTTTTCCTTTATGGGAAAAAACTTTAATGTAATCATTCATTTTAAAAGAAATATTGGTAAGTGCTCTTGAAAACACTAGAGTTTTTAAAATCCTTAAAAAGGTGTATACAAAAATGAAGATTCCTAATAATTTTTAAAGGTCAATTTATTAATTCATTTAATTAATAATTAAGCTCACAAAATCAACTACCAACTGTAATAATTAAAAAACTACATACTATTAACTGCACGACAGAATTAAAAATTGATGACTCGGGTAAAATATTTACCTCCTCCCCTCGTAATTATAAACAAAAGCTCAACAACAATTAGTTGGCATTATTATTTCAACAGCCATTTAAAAAAAAAAAAAAGATACCTTTGTTAAAATATTAAACAAGCATGCAAATTTACAAGCATTTAAAAAATCATTCCACTAATAATTGAATTGTCAATATGCAGCCTCTACATGTATATATATTTACATAATCTACTGCTGGCAAGAACTTAACAAATTGCCGGAAATCAGTTTTGTTTCCCACATTTTCCCAGTTGAACATTTGGGCAAACATTCAGAAAATTCGGAAAACTTCCTCGGAGGGCTTTGGGTGATAAATCGGGCTGTCGGTGGTTATCTTTCGGGTGAGTTGCTAATCTAAATAATTAAGCAAACTCAATTAGATTTGCCCGGGCAAATATGTGAACATACATATATGAATAAACCCACAACCAGATTTCAGCGTGTGTGTGTGTTTTGCCAACTAATTTATCCATAAAAGGGCAAAGCAAACTGGAAATGGAATAAAAACACTGACAAAATGCCTGGCAAAAAAGACATTTGGCACAGATTGCTACCAGAACTGGGCCAGAATATTTGACGAAAGCTGGCCCCGAGCTGAAGGAAGAGTTCGTACACATATGGTGTTCAGGATATGGTCAGAATCTGCTGGGAGGGGTCGGGTCTGGTGCATAATTAAGCAAGCAAACCGCAGAGAAATACAAACAAAAAAATGCCACCGAAAAAATGGAATCAATGGCTGTGGAGTAAGCACACACACACAATACACACAATTTTCCGAGCCGGATATTTGGTATATAAGCGTGTATATTGTGTATACGCAGTGTGGGACAGTGACCAGCTTGGCTATCGAATTGAGTGGGGGGCAAGGCAATATTGCCCCAAAAACAAATTGAAATACATTTTTAAGGGATTCACTGCATTCGAATTAACACAGCACAATGACTTTTAATTTCAAGTCGTCACATTTTGATGGCATTAAAAATAGTTCAACAATTCTACAAATGTTGGGTTTTGTAAAGTGGAAAAAAGTAAGACAACTTTATTTACATAAAAAAAATATCCGAGTTAAAAATATTATTTTTAGAAATATCTATTGTATTGAACTTGTGTCTATTGTTTTTCTATACATTTTCGATGTTAGGTTTTGTAGAGTAAGTAGTACGAGACTTTTATTCATTTTTGTTTTGCTAAAAAAATATTTCTGTTGTTTTATACATTAATAATGAAGCTAGTCGATGTTTTTTATAATTTTTAAACAGCCGTAATTTTTGGTTATGGTACATTTTGTACAACATTTCTAACCACAAATCATAAATATTTAATGCATATAATTTAGGAAAAGGAATTAATTAGTTAAAAAATATAAACAAATTCTTAGCTGGTTAGAAATGTAATAATGGCTTTTGGGATATGAAAGTAAAGTCTGAAAAAGTATTTTCTGCAATGCTAAAGATTTAATAATAAGATAATAAACATTTTTATTTTTTGTTTAATTTGTAGTTCACTTGGTACAATAAATACAAAACCAAAAATAAATATAGTTATAATACTTAAATTAAAATCGGAATTGAAAACAAGTTAGAAATATACTCTATTTTCAAGCCAAAAAATGCAAGACTATAGAAATAAATTGCCAAAGATTTTAAATATTTAATTCGTATTTATTTATTATTATTTTTTTATTTTATATAATTTGCAATGCTTAAGAAATATTCAATTTAATTGTTCCAAATAAAAATGATTACAAACTCTACAAAATTTGTAAGGCTATTATTAATATTCATTAAATTCCTAAATTGTTTTATATAAAATTATTTTTGTTATTTATTAATTTCCATCACTAAGTTGTAGTATTTTTCCTTTACGTGTGAGTCCTGGCTGCTGGCCGCCTCTTGTGCTGTATTTTATACCTTTTGATATCCTTTGGCCGTATATTTTTAGCACTCAAGGCTGCCAGAGCTACGGATGCTCATGCGGATGTGGAATGATTTGAAAAGTGGTGTAGGCAACAGTTTGAAGGTAGGTGGTGGGTGGGTGGTTGGTGAAGGGGAGACGGGTTAAGCATACACACACGAGCCGCCACTGCCGCCGCCTTGAGAGCCACCGCAAATGTGCCTGTTTTATTTCATTTCTTTTTTACCCTGTTTTTTTTTTTTTTGTGTTTAAAACTTGTTGCAAATACGAGCTCCTGCCGCTGCCTCTGCTGCTGCGAGCATCTGTCGAGGCCTTGACTCTGACTCTGTGTATGTCCTTGCTGGTGGTGGGGGAGGGACCTTGGGCAGAAATTGAAAATTGAAATTTGTTGGGCTGCTAAGCGCTGCTCAAGAGTAATATATTTTGGGCTTTTAGGGGTTTAGCTAGAAATAAATAAATTAAATATAAATAGGAAAAAACATTCTAAGGCTTGATGGTAATTTTACTACGATTTTACAGCAAGCTTAACTAGTTTTTATTTTATCTTCAAAATCAATAATATTAAAAATAGAAAGTAATAAATAATTTAAAGAACACTATAAATTAATCTATTTTTTATAATTTAAAATTATATTCAGTTTTTTTCTTGTATTATTAAAATTTTTAATACTTTTATAGGTTTATGTTTGGATTTGTGATCTGAAAAATAAAAAAGTGATTAAAAAAGAAACAAGGAAATAATAAACACAATTGTTATATATTTAATTAAACTTAAATTTATAGCTTGTTAAATAAAAAAAATATAAGATGAGAAAATAAAATATATACTTCCACTAATTGCTAAGTATTTACTTGTATTATGTTTTTTTTTATGACCTATCATATTCTTTAAATTGCCCAAATTATTCTTAAACATCCTTAAAATAATTAACAATTTAACATTGAAAATATATATGAAATAAAAAAGTAATAATAAATAAGTACAAACAAAATATTTTATCTTTGCCAAATATTTCTAGATACTTGAAATCATATATTAATGAAAGTGCTTCAAATAAAAGTTTATTATTATTTTCAATGCTTACAATATATATATTAATATTAATAATCTTTCCGTATTACATTTTCTGTATGATTAAATTAAAAAATGTTCTCATAACTAGTTATTTAATATACATTTAAATTTAAATTTAAAAAAATAAAATTCTTTTCTTTTTTTAAAACTCTTTAAACTTTAAACCAAAATTCTCTTAAACCTAAAATATGTGTGCGCTCAATCGAAGGCCGTAATTTTGTGAAAAGTAAGCCGGATTCTGCTGCCTTAGCCCTCCCCAAAAGGTCAAACTAAATTTGATTTGAATTTTAAATTACGCACACGATGAAAGTAATTTACCTAAAAATTTCACAAATGATGATCCGCCAAATTGGAAGGAGGGAAGAGGTTCAGGAGAGGTTACCAAGCGGAGGCAGGGGTCATGGTGTCATGTAACAAGATAAGACCCTTTGGTACTGGAAGACCTTTTGCATTTCAATTAAAAATGATTAAAGATACACAAGAAAAGGTTAAAAGGCTGCGCATGCAGCACAAAATTTGTTGCGGACAAATAACTTTCAAGGGGGGGCAAAAAGAAAAGTAAAACAAGCCACAGGAAAAGTAGAAAAGCCCCGCAACTGGGAAAACTGTCACACGCACACAAACAACCGAACAAACAGATAAACCGTTAAGATATATATTTTTTTTATGCAAACGTAGGCTGAGAAAGAAAAAAACAAAGTTCTGCAACCATGGAAATTAGTTTTCCTGACAAAAACAAATGCGGATACATTTCTTTTTACGAGGAAACTTGAAACTTCAGTGCAGCAGAAACTGAAAAGGAACAAGGAAGAGGATCCGCCAAGGAAATGCGCGTGCACTGAGTTTTCTTTTGACGGCGAACAAAAAAAAAACAAAGAACACACAATGGGAAAAGCGTTAAAAATGAAGAGCAGCGACGCAATGTCTGGTTGTAGACGCATGTTGCTGTCGCTCGTTACATCCTCTTTCCTTCCTTTTGGTTTACTTTTAACAATTCTCTTATGATATTCTTAATAAACACACTCGGAAAAAAGATGAAAATATAAATATAAACCCTCATGAAGTTTTTTAATAAAAAAATCTACTTAAATCAATGATTTTTCTAAAATTCTAAATTTAATAAAAGTCAAAAGGCTTATAGAGGTCCAATGATTTTATTTGAATTTAATAATATTTATTTTTATATACATTTTCTATAAAAATTTTCTTTTAAAAGTTACTAAATATTTGGTAAGTCACATTCTTTATTTTATAAATTTTTTCTTGCCTTTTGTTAAGGAAAACTTCATTATCAGTTTTTTTTAAATAAAATATATGAGAAAATATTTTGTTTTAATCAAAAACTTCTACAAATATTTTAAAGAATAACTATTGACGAGTTTATGCAATTTTTTGTTTAAATTAAAGGTTAATTTTTTTAATGCCCAAAAATCATACTTTACTATTCATTTTTCATAAGATTAATAAAGGTTTTAACGTTGGTGTTAATTATATTTGTAATTTAACAAATATATTTTCTTAAGAAGAAGATAAAATATTTTCTGTAATACTTATAATAATACCAATTTTGATCAGTGCACAAGGAAACAAAACCAGCGGCAGAGCCGAAATGTCTGGCAATTGCAATTCGCCAACATATGTATCCGCTGCCCGCTCCCTTTTCCCATTTTCCCGTCTGTTATTTTCTTTGCCCCTCCGGCTAATGTATTTTACCCTCCCTGCTGCTGCTGTACTTGCTTTTAATAAATTTTAAATTTAATACCCAAGCACTTAAAGTGGATAATTTAATAAACATAACTATTTGCGAATTCAATGCTGAAAGCGAAACAAATAAAAGGCAGATTTTCCGGGCATCAAGTTCGTCCTGCACCTGACAGCTAATTGAGCCCAGTCGAGCTCTCTCTCTCCCTTTCTTCCTTCCTTGGGGACTATTTTACGGCCCCAAGGAACTCGCACAAAAGCCCCACGCACACACCTGAGACTGGGCCGAAGCATGTAACTGAAACTGAGTACGAGCCTGAGCTGAGGTCCTGACTGGCCACCCGCCCCCACTCTCTCGTAAGACAATTATGAAATGCGTTTTTTTATAGTCCTATTATTGCCGTAGTCCCTGGACCCGCACGTTGCCGGGGCAAGGCACTGGGACAGTATACAATCGGCCTTTGTTATATGGCCAAGATCGCTTTGTCTTGGCCGTTTTGCTGGCGTTGATTAAAAATATACGTACGTGCATACCTGTACGCTTGTATAACAATGTCCTTTTTGGCTTCAGGGGAAATTTTTCCGCTGATTGCCGTGATTATATTACATTTAAGAATTAAGAACAACAAAAAGAAGAGAGCACAAAACTGGCTCATAAAATAAAATTTTCGTTAAGCAGCTTTGCTGGCGGCATTGTGAAAACATATTTTCTGGGGAACTATAACCTTTCCTTTCTACTTTTCTTTGCTAATACAAAAATGAGGCTTATTTCCATGACTTCATTAATAATTAATAAAGGTAATTATATATTATTAACTATTTTTAATAAATAAATATAAATAACAAGAATCCAGAAAAAGAATAAATTACTCATTTTTTATTTATCAAAAACATAGCAATAAAAATTAAAA
Source organism: Drosophila seguyi (assembly GCA_008042675.1). Classification (NCBI taxonomy): domain Eukaryota; kingdom Metazoa; phylum Arthropoda; class Insecta; order Diptera; family Drosophilidae; genus Drosophila; species Drosophila seguyi. Next base: position 66,593 of record VNJU01001325.1, on the reverse strand, counting down.
ATATTCCTACAAAAAAGTATTTTTTTTCAACCCATTCATTTAATTTTTAAAATATTTTAAACATTTTTATATAAAAAAAATATATATATCTACCTAGATAATTGATTTTTATATGTCTTTTAAAAATATGTTTAAAAAATGTGTGTTAAAGTAAAATAAGCCCCTATATTTATCTATATTCTTTTATTTATTTGCCTTGGTTGATCCAAAAGGGCTTTAAATTGAAGTATATGTTAAGATAAGGCACCAATGCATTGCCTGTATTGCATATAACCATATCAGGAAAATTTCTTGTAAAACCTGTGAATTTTTTAAATTTGAAAAGTAACGGGCACGGCAGCCCTGGAAATACCTGTCTACAGTCGATATTTGGTATATCGATAGCTGTTTAGTATTTAAAGTCATTTCACAATTTCTCACGAACGGTCTCACTGCTTGGCGGCTTCAACAATTGTTTTCGGGATAAAATAAATAAACGTCAGAAATTATTTTTAAAAATGGACCAAGACCCCGAAGAACAATCCTTTCAACTGCAGGCCCTGGAAATACGCGAACCAGATGCCAATTTCGATCCACAAAAGCCGCCAGAGACCGGGGAGGAGTACTTAATGCTCATGGCCTACGAAAGGAAACGCTGCCCAGCCGTAGTGACCAAGAGATCTTCGAAAATCAAGGACGACGTGGGCAACAATACCTTGCAAATGCTGGAGAATGTAAGTAGAATGATACTTAGTTTCACACAAATTGGTAAAATATTCCCCTGTCCCTCTTCAGCCCGCTTTGCCTCCTTTTAGGTGCCTGCTGCCCACACCGGAGTGGCGAGAGCAACAGGTAAAATCCTTCCAAACTGCCCGTTCCCAGGTGCTTATGCTACGCCAGGAGCTGGCCCAAAATAACTATGATCAATCGGTCGAGCCGCCGCTAACCTCAGATCAGGAGAAGTGGCAGGAATTCTGCCGACACCAGCAGCCTCTTCTCAGCGTAATACTGCATTTGACCCAAAATGATCTAGAGCAACTCCTGGAAATGCTATGCAAGTGGCTACAAGCAGAGGAGGTAGATCTTCTGCAGGATGTCTGGCTTGCCCGCTGGCTTTATGCCACCCTGGTGTGCCTGCATCTGCCACTGGAACCATATGTCTTCAGCACCTTGCGTTACATCGCCCGTTCCTGCATCAAACTCCGCAATCAATTGAAGGCTGAAGAAGGGCAGCGTGCAGCGCCGTATAATCTATTACTAACACTCATACATGATGTCTTTGCACAGATTGATTTTAAGGAATATATTTAAGGCTCTCGTCATACATATATCGGTATTTAATATTGCGGAAACATGCGTCTGTAAGCTTGGCAAATATCACAGCTGCTTTGGTGATGATCGTCCATAAGTGTGGACAAATGGCTGCTGCTGCTCGGCGTCAACGAGAAACTCTGGCTAAGGCTGCTCAACTGAGTGGTGCTGGAACAAGCGGATAGACGTCGCTCCTGTTGCTGCTGGTGCTGCTCCGGGGAACCTCCTCCTCGCCAACCCGGACAACAATTGGATTGACGACCATGGCACACTGTTTGCTGCTGCTTTCGTGACTGCTCCAAGCGAGTTGAGCAACGGCTCTCCACATGCCGATTGGTCACTGGCTTTTCTTTCCTGAAATCCGTGCAACTGCAGCCCTTTTTCCTGTCCTGCGTCGTCAATTGGGCTGAGAGCTCTACTTTTGGTGCCAAAATACCAGGAAACGCCGGCGTGGCTCTCATCAATAGCTGCACATTGGAACTGTGGGCGCAGCTTAAGCGGGGAATCGTGGGCTGCATCACATCCGAGAGGTTTCCAATGAAGTAGGCCAACCTTCGACCATTCTGCCAAATGGTGATCTCTAGGTGTTCAGATCTCAGAAGCTCGTGCATATCCTCCAGGCACTCCACATTCTTGAAATAACCCTCCATCGTGAATTGGTCATGGCATAGCATAGGAAATCGTGGCTCCATTGCTCCCGTTCGAAAGTAATAGCCCAAAGTCTTAACCGTGGCCTCCAAATAACCGTGGGAACAGAGCCAAACACCGGGACACGTGAGCTGCAAGTCGATATGGTATTACAAGTATAAGTTATATCACAAAGATTCCACTAACCGCATGGAGTTGCAGGTCCAATCTCACATAGAATCTCTTGTGAGACATTTTTTAAGCAAAAGGTGCAAGTGAAAGTGGTACTCTGATTGCCGGTGGAGGCCAATTGTGGGGCGGGAATTGGGGGAGCTTTGTTTTGGAGCCATTTGGTTGCCAAGGGGAGCCGTTGAAAAATTTATTTCAAAGTCGATTACTTATCGATATTGATACATTCCTTTGCTACTCAATAGTGTTGAAAAGGGGTAAAACATATAAAATAGCTATAAAATGAATTTGTACGACTCAAATAATATACATATATACATTAATATCCGTTTTGTAAATACCCTAAGAATGTTAATTTTTTAGTAAATAAGGGAACTAAATGAAAGACCAAAACATTTTAAACTACACTTGTATCTAGCGTTTTCGAAAAAAAGCCAAATGGGCGGAAAAGCTCTGATTGGAGGCTCTGGCGCTTTACAGCACTGAACTCTTATCTCCCAATATTAAGCGGCATTCCACGTCAGGTTTTTGTTTTGGAAAAACAAAAAACTATAAATGCGTGTCAAAGGATTAACCATTTATCTGGGCCTCCTGCCGCTCATCCTCCAGGTTACAAGTGGTGAATCCCCCGAGGAGGAGCAGGGCGTTCGCTATGCCAATCGCTGTGAAGCCTGCAAAATCCTGGCAGCCGAGCTGGAGGCGCGTCTTGGAGAGACCGGAAAGTCTCATGATGTGATCGAGATCGGCTACTCTGTGGATGATGTGAAGCCGAAAAAGCGCACCGAGTACCGGCGAAGTGAACTGCGACTGCTGGAGTCCCTGGAGAACGTTTGCGAGCGAGTTCTCGAGTACAATCTGCACAAGGAACGGACGGACAGCACGAGATTCGCCAAGGGCATGTCGCAGACCTTCCAAACCCTTCACGGTCTGGTGGACAAGGGCGTCAAAGTGGATCTGGGCATACCCTACGAGCTGTGGGACAAACCTCCAGTGGAGGTGACACAAATGAAGACGCAGTGCGAAAATATGCTGGAGGAATACGAGGAAAGGATCAGTGATTGGTACTTTAAGCTCCAGGATAAAAAGTCCCTGAAGAAGCACCTGTGTGAGGATCATGTCCTCAAGAGGAAAGAAGAACGAGAATGTCTCAAGGAGGAACTGCCACCACCGAAACCAAAAAAAACTGTCAAAAAGGATAAGCCCAAGGGTGATAAGGAGGAACTGTGAGGCCAAAGAGCAAAATGATATCAAAGGAAACTGTATTCTATCAATATTCCATTTCGATAGAAATTAAATTGTATTTAAATGTTTACTATTTTTACGCTTTTGCAAGATATTAGAAATTAAGTACAATAATGTTTTATACTTTTTAAACTTTGCTTTCGAAATGGTATTAATGTAGAACAAATGTAATACTGTTAAGTTAGTTTAAGTAAAACTCACACTGATGTCTCTCAAAACTATATCCTGTAAGCCTTCCTTATCGAATGAACCACAAAACGTTACTGAAAGTTTCACCTGAGGCCATTGGCTTGCCTATTGATTTCGGCCACGAATTGGGGTCGACAATTAAAAGTTGACTGCCCTCGGGGACTCCAACACTCATTCGAAACCACCACCACAGTCCCAAGTGCCACGTGGTTGTCTTAACCATATTGAATAAGACATATTACATAGCACTTGCTAATTATATAAATAATAAATACTCATCAAAGAAATAAATATTTTTGCTACACTCATTTTAGCTCTGGCAGCCTTTTTATGGGACTCTTTATAATTATTTAGAATTCTTCTTTTAAAGCTTTTTTTGCAATAAAAATTCTTTCCTCGTTTTTGTATGTGTTTAATAAATACGTTGCGTATGTATATTTAAAAGTAAAAAATATTACTTATAATCGAATAATTGGATATTCCATCTTTGAGTTTTCGTTTTTCAGAATCACTACTCAGGGCTACTTGGGGCACGACTTTACCCAAACCTCATTGGATTACATGGCTTGCTGATCCCAGGCAACCCCAAGAAGCCCTTTTGGATATTATTTAGTTAGCTTATAGCTTCATCACATCCCAGGGATCGTCCATATAATGTAAAATGGCTTTATCGTGAAGTTTCTCCCCAAAAACCTCTTTAAGCAGCCGTAGAACGCGCTCCTCTATAAACGCCACCTGATCTTGTGGACAATAATCGTCTTGGGCCGAATGGGCCATTGTTATGGCCACCGGCGGCACCGGTAGACGTTCAATGAACTTTTTGAAATTCGTAAAGTACGCTTCGAGCTCCTCAGCAGTGCTAATGTGATGCGGTAATCCGTTATTGTCGGTGGTGCTGCCCGAATCGAAGATCAAATGCCAATCGATCTCATCATCCGGATACTTTTCCTGCAGCTGCTCAGCGAGGCTCACAATCTTGGCATATACCTCTGGAGTGATCACCTTCTCATCGGGCTTTTCCAGTCCCTCAAATGTACGTTCCTCCTCCAAATGCCAGAAGATTTGCTTCAGTGCATCCAACTGGGTCTGCCTGCGGTCCGCCGTGGCCATGTAGTCGGCTATGGTAGCAGTGCCTGAGCTTTTGATCTTCTCCACACTCACGAAATGAAAGATCTCCCTCAGCTGATTGTAGCAATCGGCGTCCTTGTAGATTTCCAAAAACGGATTGGAAGTACTAAAGAAGTCTAAATCTATATCGAGCACAAATCCCGGCGCATCCTTCTCCGTTAAGAATTTCTTTGGATCGAGATTCTCGTTGTCGGCATCGTAAACCTGCAGCTCAACACTTTTGGCTTCCTGGAGATCATCGGTGGTGCAATAGTTGCCATCGGCTATGAAATAATCCAAAGGACAATCGACGCCAATGCGATCCTCCTTGTGACCCACTTTAAACTGATGCCGGCCAGTGGGCAGCTGTTGACACCAGGAGTTCTTAAGCCAAACAACACGATTGAAGTGACCTGGAGGCAAGACAAGAACAGGGGTTATTATTAAGATTAAAATTCCAGTGAGGAACCCTTGCAACTCACCCGCATATAGGGTGGGCATAATCCAATTCTCAATGCTCAGCTCATTCAGCATTGTGTCCTTGTCAAAAGCCGCACTGGCGGCTATGTGACGCGGTATAACCAGATCCGGATGCGAATCAAAGTGCACCAGGATATTGTTTTCCAGGGGAAGATGCCGAGTGCCCAGGCAGCGATAGATAAACTCCAGGACATCGTTGTGATAGTCGACAATGAAGACGGGGATGCGTTGGAATTTCCTTGGACTACTTGGGGTGCTCTGCACCCTAACTGCGGGTATTCCCCGGGCGGGGACCAGTAGGGGAATCTCCCCATCATCCTCGTCATCCTCTAAATCTTCGCTCTCCTCGCTGTCGTCCCCCTCCGCACTCTCTTTTTCCACCACAGTCTTTTGTCTCTTTGTTGGCGGCGCCTCCGCCGCCACTTCCTCCTCATCCACCGCTTCAGCCGGTGTCATCGAACTCTCGGGACTTTCACTTTGCGTTAGCTTTTTCAAGGCCGCCGCCGCACTCTTCTTGTCCAGCGTATCCGACTCCATTTCGTCAGAGTATTTCTATAAATGAACCGTGTGGGACTTAATTTCGGCTATTAATTGTTGTTAATTTTTGTAATTAAGTGTGGCCAATGCTCTGCTTTCTAGTAGAAGTGCAAAAACATCGATGAAAACATCGATACATCGATGTTTCTGTGTCGCCACTATCATTCTGTTAATTCACCTAATTCTGTTGGATTTCATGTGCAATATTCTGTTAACCACCTCATTCCCACTGTAAGAATCCATGCACAAAGTTCTGCTACTCTCTTTGAGAGAGAACAATAGAGAGCGAGAGCGGGCCGAACGCCGAATCGATATCGAAACATCGCTAACATCGATGATAGATAGCCTAGTTATTTTGGTATTTTTATGGAGCGCCGATAATTTGGTAAAATTCAAATAGGGAAAACGATTATTGCTGTTTTTTTATGCCTTTGATTTTATAATTTTAATTAAAAATGCTAGCAAAAATTAATTTATTAAATAATGAACTCATTACATTGAATACAGGAAGACGCTAGATTATATGCAAAATATTCAATAACCCGATTAAAATTCAAATAACGATGTACATAGTCCGTTAATTTTGAAATATTTATAACTTTTCTGAGCGTAGTAAATTAATTTAATCACAGCAAATATTTAAAATACCACATAAAAAATTACACAAATCATTTGTTACAAATTGTTTTATTATAGAATAATTATATATTTTTATTATTTTAGATGTTTGACTTTAAAATATGATTAAAATTAAGCTAGTTTCCGAATGTATGCGTAACATTTTAAATTAAAAGTTAAGGACACAACAGCGTTTAAATCTTACTTAAGCAGAAAAATGCAATTTGTTAAATAATTTGATTTCTTAATAAAATCATTTTTATTGATTTAAGTTAATGCATCAAATAAACTTGAAAAGAAAACAAAGTACGTTAAGGAGTCAAGGATTTCCCAGAAACCCATAAAAGCAATGTACATACATATGAACATTCCAATTGCAAAGTTGGTGAAAGGCGATTTTTTTCGAAAAGAAATTCATTAATTAAACATCACCCCTGTAAGCTCGGCCCACACAAAGACCCCTATCGCCCTGAGCCATTGCCACCACCCACATTTCAAGGTTGCGCTCACATTTTGGCAGATTTAAATCAATATTCCGTGTGTATCTGTGAAGCTCGGACGCTGCCTCGGCGTAATGCGATTGCTATTGAGAGTTGCCGGAGCTTCCAGCCCGCAAAAAGCACCGCCCACGCTCTTCCGGAGCTTTTCATTCATAAGTTGTTAATTTTCTGTGAGTATTTGTAATTTTGCAGCGGCAGAAGCGGACGCCCGCCCACATGGGCGATTGGAATGCGTAAAATGTTCGTAGGTGTGTGTGTATCTGTGTCTCGCTGTATCTGTGGATTTTTTGTATCTGTATCTTAACTGCTTATTCGCTTTTGCTGTTTTTTTTTTTGTGTGCTTTTTGCAGCTGGTGAAAATGAATGGCGGCTTGGTGGTCTGGAAAAACGCCAGCGCCGACTGCGCTGCTCGGACGTGGGCGTGCAATGTTTCCGCCGCTGGAGCGTTATCAAAAATATATAACTGTATATAGACTTTTGTGGGTGTCTTCTCTACAAACACACACACAGAACACTCTCCTTTTATTTCCTTTCTTTTTTTGTTTTTATTTTACTTATTTTTTGATGTCAAGTTATTGCGTGGGCAGTGACACCCAAAACAAAAAAAAAATATATATATATAGCCTTACTCCCGAACGTCAAAAATATAGCCGTACCCCCAAACGCCAATCTGGTGTGGCAAATTACAGCAAGGCCTTAAGTAGGGGGTTTTATCGGGTTTCTTTTGGGTTTAATTAAATATTTCCAATTAAAATTGTCTGGGGAATATTTACTTGGAAGTTAAATTCAAGATTTAATAAACTTGCCCAAAAATCAAATAGAAATTTAAATGTGTATCATTTAAACAGAAACAAATAAATTAAACTAGTTTGATACCTTTTCATTAAATGCGATAATTTTCGATATATATAATTTTGATATACCTAACTATTCAATTTTATCTTTATTAATTTTTGTTGTTTTTGTTGATTTTAATCATTTTTAAACTAAAAACTATAATTTTAAGATATAAATATATAATGGAGTTATTAAACTTTAGGTCTAAAACATATTCCTCTCTATATAGTTTGTGCAATATTCCTAGTTCTCCTAAAAACCCTCCATATTTAATTTACAAATTACTTGGGTCAATATAATTAACAAGAATTAAAAACAAAAATTCCTACAAATTGACAATGAGATATGGGACGGGGGAAGTGTTTCGCCAAAACGGAAGTGCCAGCTTTGGGAGCATCGCTCCTTAGCTCCGACTTTTGATTGAATCAATTGGCTGCAATTTCGCTTTTAGTTTTTTTTTATTCCGTTTTTTGTTTTTGTATCAATTACAGTAGCTCCGCGCTTTCTCTAGCTGCTGTCTCACCCAATTCTCGCAATTAATTTGCCTTCAGCTTGACCCCGTAGGTCAAACACTGTGCCGCATTAACCTTCGTTAGCCCCTACACTTTTTTCAGTTCTTTCCTCTTCAATTGAAGAAGGATGGACATGAATGGGCGATGACAATGCCGACGACGATGATGATGATTGTGGTGAAAAAAAAAGAAAAGTGGGAAAAGCCGGCAGAAATTTCTGCGCTCGAATGCTCTAGTTTAAAAATACAAGCTCGTAAAGTCAACACCCGTAACAGGGTCGCAGCGAGGGGAGTGTAAGATAGTTTAAGAGAAATATTAAAATCAAAAATAATACAAAAAATATCTTAATTATTCTTTTTCAAATTAAAAACAGCCTAAACATATTTTTACAATTTATTCCCAAGCTACTATATGTTCACTCAAGCAATTCGATCAGGTTTTAGGTACAGAAAATTCACCAAGCTGCCACCGGGAATGACGTCAAAAGGATTGTGATTCTGGCGTAGGTGCCTACTCTTCGTTTTCCCTTTTTCCCATCCTAAATTTTCTTTTATTTCATTTTATTATTTTCACTTTTTTCGAGAGGAACACGTGGCACTGACAGTGTTTAAGCCACCATGAGGATGGGCTGAGCAGCGTGAGTCAAAGGGAAATCGAACCCGAGAGCCCATATATAGCACAAGACAAATCCTGAACCAACGTCATTCGAATTTCAATTCGCTAAATAGTCATTCAGTCATTTGGTCAGGTCGCAGCTTGTTTCATATCAATCGCAACTTTTGTTTGCGTGGGCGCCCAAAGCCGAATGATTGTTTCACATATTTTTTCTTCTTATCTGAGGTCTGGAGTTTGTGTTGTATTTTATGGCTATTTAATGGAGGTTTTCAGACTTTTTTTTTGGGATACTTTTTGGAGGTAACTAAACTAATAATACATTTTTAAACAAAATTTGTCAAATTTGTCTGCCTAGATTGGTTATATCTTATGTTTTTTAAGGAATTTTTAAGGCAAAAATCAACATTCGTCAATATTATATTACGTATACGTAATGCCAAAATTTTTAAAATTATTACGCATACGACATGTGGGTTAAAAATTAGTTATTACAGTTCCAAATTATAAAACTACAGACAAACTTCCTTCGTATTATACGCAAAAAAATATAAAAATACGTTTCTTTTAAAAACTTAGAAAGACTTTCGGCTATAAAATTTGAGCATCACTTTGTCTGGAACAACGTCATCAGAGTGCCGCGAATTTTAAATACTGGGAAGCAGGAGAAGAAGGCATACGGGTATCTATATATATATATATTCATATATATATAGAATTTGTGAGATATCTCAGCCTCTTTGGTCTGGTCAAACGTCAAACGCACGTCGATCGTCAGATTGTCGATTGTCGAGACCCGAGTGTGGCGCCCACCGACATCCGCTGGCTCATATGGGCGAGTGATTCACAGAAATCATTCGGAACGGAACTCTGGGGGCTGGAACTCTGGGGGCAGTGGGCTGATTTGATGCTAAAATGAGTGTGTGAGTGTTGTTCCACAAGTAAGTAAAGTATGTCTGATCAGGCGGAACGGAAATGCGAACGCGAGATAATCAGTCGCGCCAATTCTTAATCCCATTTCAGTTGTTTTAGGTCAGTAAAGTGGAGTGGAAAAGTAGTGTGGGAGAATTTTGCTATTACTATTATTAGATTAAAATAAGTACTTTATTGAGATATTTTATTTTATATATTTATTGGAATGGCAAAAAATATATTAAAATAAGTATCACAGAATTTTTAAAAATATTTTAGCCTTCTAAATAACTTGAAAAATAAGTATTTATGCTTTTCTTTTAATATTTGTTTTTAAGCGATTTTTGTATCCCAACAAAATTTTGGGGGTGACACAGATCGTTTAAAAATTTAAATTAATTAAAATGACATCTAAAAGTATTCTCTAACTAAAACCTTTATATATCGTTGCATTCTTAAAATCTTATACTATTTTTAGCCCCGATAAAAATCGGACCAAGGACAAATTATTCTTTTACCTTTTTATATTATAATCGATAAGCATCATTATTTTTCTTTTAAGCCATCGATACACAACGGATCTTTTTCATTTCTTAAATGAATCATCACAACACATATTTAACCGCATCTTTTATAAATAAATACATGTGAACGTCAAACAAAAGAAATTACTGGACTTCATGAATAAATCCCCAACATGACATATAAGAAAACTCGATAAAAAGTGCCGCCGAGTGGCAATCAGGCTGATCCCGCATTCTTGCAATATTCCCAGAATTTCCCTCATCATCCATATCGAAAATGGCCATGACTGAATGAATGTACTATATCTAAACACTCCCTGTGGGCGTCATCATCCTCTGTATATTGATTAGACGATTGGCTTTGATAATCAAAACCAAATGCCGTCACCTTACCTGTGCAAATCTTAAAGTGCAAAAAAAAAAAACTAATTCAATTTTGCAGCCAACGATAAGACAGATAATGCGTCGGAATGATTCATTGAGCCCTATATAGATGAGTCCTCCAATTGGGTATTCCCTCTTTGTGCTGGAATTAGACATTGAACTTGAGCCCAACCGAGAAATGGAACCTCATGGTTTGACCTTGGTTTCTACAGTGCCAGAAAACGAAAGTAACCAGCAAGGCCATTCCCCAAAATAAGCAATTGAGAAGCATTTTGAAGAATGCTATCCTAGGGCTTACCTGAAATTCTTACGAGTTGTGATGCTGTACTGAGAATTATTTTATAAACTTTATTTTGAATTTTAATAATGTTAGGAATAAATATTATAATATTATATTATTATATTAAATCGAAGAATTATTTATATCGATTTATTTAATATAACGAAATTCAGTCAAAAAACTTATTCCATTTTCAATGAAAATACAAAATGTTAAAATATCGGTCTGAAGTTAATATTATAATTAAAAATGCTTAAAGGCATGCACTGTATAATAGTTTTAGACAACTTTTTAAAAAGATTTCCAATTTCAACATTTTGATACTCCTTTTCTATAAATAAATATTTGAAAATTTAATAGAAATCCCATAGTGTCCCGATTTCTTTTTGTGCACGCTTTCTTCTTCCGCCCTTTCTTCCCCAGGCTGGCAGACATGCTGGTGGCCTCCCACGCAAACGAGTGTCCTGGGTAACGGCACCTCCGAATTCCGCCTGCTGCGAGGACACCACGTCCTCGGATTCCAAGTCGCAACCTTGCTGAGAGCTGAAAGCGAGCAACGCCTTAATGCGTGGGTTGAAGCATAGATTTCGTACTGCCACTTCTCTCACTCTTACCGACATTCAAACCCCTTCCCCCCAATTCGTGTTTCTTTCTTTCTTTATTTATCCAACGTTTTTCGCTGCTGCGTGGGACTTTCATTCATGAAAATTTTGCTCGAGTGTCGTGGCCGATTCGTATACATACACACGTGTACTTATGTGCACATACAAAAGCACGTTGCGCTGGGCTTTTACCTAACGGTATATGTATGTATAACTTTGTACATAGGGCTGATGCTGATGCGACGCAGGCGCCTCGCACAATTTTGTTGTTTGTGGAGAAATTTTTGCACGCGCCGCATATCCTTGAATATGTCCTTCCATGCGATTTGTGTTAGTGTGAGTGTGTAAGAGAGCCTTCCTCCTTTTCGTGTGTAAATATCAGGGTCATGGTTATAAAATTAAACATTTCGTCGAGTCTCCAAAATAACTGGAGCTAAGGGGAGAATTTTTGGGGCGCGAGCTTTCCGTGTAGACCTGCCCAACAAGAACTTCATTGATGATTCTGCTTCTTCTTCTGCATCTGGCTTCCATAACTTCTTATCGCCAACTTCCCATACCCCTTTCGCTCCTCTCCACATTGTTGGCTCCAAGCTCGAGCTCCATTAACTTTTGCATTCATTTACTGGGGCTCTCACCCAAAAGAGAGTAATCACCAAAGTAGGTGGGATTGGGGAGGGAGTAGGGGCGAGGGAGTAGGGGAGCAAGAGCGAGAGAGAGCTAGTTTAACTGGCGAATTCAATGAATCAACATGGCACACGCAGACTATTGCACAAAAATATCAATGAACTTTACACAAAACTTATGTGAGCGTGTGCAGCGTGGAGAAATAGTCACAGAGCGAGAGAGAGCGATTAGAGTGGAGATTGGAGAGGCACCGAGGGCAGGTGAGCATTTTACGATCCCAGTTGGGAATGAATGTGTATATGTGAATTTATTTGCACCATCAATGAAAGTTGATTGATAATTGCGAACGGTTTTTAGAAAATACAAAATTATTCCACATTGACATATTTTTATTTTGTTTGCTCAGCTAAAGGCCTAGATTTCGATAAATATTAACAAAAATCTGTCATTTTATAGTTGATTTTAATGAAATATAAACATAAATATGGAGATAAACTGTCAATTAATCGAATGATTTTTTAAGTATTCTCTCAAATATACATGTGCACGGAGTTATAATGGGTATACTAAATGGACTTATTAATTTAAAATTTATAAACACTTCTATGTCGATTGCAGTAAATTTCCCAAGGGGTATTTGGTTTCTTGTGCACTTCGCTCACCTTTTTGGAGAGTTGGAGAGAACCCACTTGCTCTGCTCATGCCTCTCTATCTCTCTCTCTCTAGGTTGACTTTGTGTGGGTGAGTGCCACTGTGTGAGTCCTTGCTTCGAAATTTTTAAATCTTTTAATGTTTTAGAATTTTTCTGACAGACTATAAATTTTTTTTAAATACTTTAAAAATTAACCGTTCTTTAAAATAAATGTCAAAGTTATAACTTGGGTCCGCTACCAAATTCCAAAACATAAATGCTTGGAGAGTGGGAGAGAGCACTTTGTTATTGTTCTGTTAAGAAGAGAGCAGCAATTTTAGCCGAGAGCGCCACATCGTGAGAGCGGTAAAATAACACGAAGTCTCGTCGGCTGCCGAAGCGTTCGGGTCTTGGTACCTTAAGAAACATTGCTTTATGTGTAGTAGGGTACCAAATGAGATACCTTGCACAATTCCAGCATGAGCTGGCCGACGGCGGCCGTATATAAGCCGTGAGCAGCTGAGAAACGAGTTTCAAAATTTTTTTCCAGCGTTCGCGGCGGTTGTAAGGCGCTGTTTCCCGTTAAGAAATAATAAAAAAGTCAACAACACAAAATATGGACATTTGATATACGGCCACGGAATTACAGTTCCCCATATTGATCCATTTGTTTTTTCGGAAAACATTCAGCGATTTTCGGATGTTTTAAATACTGTGCGACAGGTTTCTCTCCACGTTTTTTCGATTCGATTCAGAACGGTGTTGTCGTTGTTGCTGTTGTTGTTTTAGTGAAGCGGTCGCCTCGCACACACCTACGAAAGCACTTGACGCACACACAAAAGCGATACATACATACACACGGTTGTGATTTGGCGCGCACTTGTGTGCGTGTGGTAGATACAAAACAACAAAATAAAAACGAAAACTCGGAGTGCAAAGAAACAGAAAACAGCAAACGAGAAAATTGGAAAACCGAAAAAACCAAAACAGTGCCCGGTAGTGCCCAGTGAACAGTTACAGTTTCCATCATTCGGAAAGGAAAAACAAGAAAATTTCGTTTTGATTTCAAAGATTTTTTCGTGCGCTCATGAAAGTGTATGTGTGTGCAGCAACAAACACAAATACCAAAGCACACACACACGGTTGCGGAGCAGCAAAAGCAACCGAAGAGAAGAAGAAGCGAAAAGCAGAAGAAGAAAGATGATGTAAACTTTGTTGTAACCCAAAACAAAACAAAAAAAAAAATCAAAAAATTTAAGAAGCGTAGAGAAGATAACGAAAAAAGTTGAACTCGGAAATATTGCAATATCGAAGAGATTTTTCCCCTCCGCAAGAACCGGAAAATCTCATCTCACAATGCCGGAAACGGAGCAGGAAAGCTGTAATAAGGAGTGGCTCCAGTCGCAGCTGCGTTCCCTCGACGCCAAGGATCTGATCCTTCTGGACTGCCGCGGCTCCCACGAGTACAGCGAGTCGCATATTCGCGGCGCCGTCAACTTGTGCATTCCCAGCATCGTCCTGCGGCGCTTGGCGAATGGAAAGATCGATCTGGCCTCGACGATCAAGTCGCCGGAGCTAAAGGAGCGCATCCAGACGGGCTACAAGCTCTGCCTGTTCATCCTGTATAACGGGGAGGGTGTGCCCGGCCAGAATCCGGAAATTTCAGGCGCAGGAGCCTTTGCCGTGGCCATGGACTCCATCATCAGCATTTTGCATCGTCGGCTCAAGCAGGACGGCTGCCGAGTGGTTGCCCTACAAGGTGAGTCATCGTTGAGATACTGAATTTTATGCTTTGTAGCGAGAAGATACTGCGGAATGTCGGAGTAGAGCTTATCTCTCAGGACCCTTGAATTATTAATTCTATTGAATAACTTTAGAAACAATTGGGAACATTCTTTAATTATTTCGAAATGAGATATTTCAAATTTTTATTCTGAAAACCCTTCCGATATTTAAAAATACTTTTCTTGAATACCTTGACTTTACTAATAAGTTTTTAAAATATTTGATTTCAACTTCATGGGAAAAAGTATAACCCTTAGAATTCGTTAGCTAAATAAACTAATCTGGGGAATTTCTTGGCACAGCCATCCCGTACCTGTGTACGAGTAAATATATATTAGGCATTTTGTTACAACTTAAGGTATCACTTTCGCAAAATACCTAATACTCGTGCCATCACCGGTCCATAAATCAGCACCGCACATTCCATTCCTCTCTAGGCCTAACACAATCATAATTTATTTATACTTGCCAATGTTGTTTGCGGCATTTTTAGAAACGCGAGAAACCAAAACAAAACAAATTCGAAGGAATATTTTTAATACGAGCAAGAGCACTGCCAGGCCATAAATAAACATTTGCGAAGATTTATTTGTTATTATTTCTTACCTTTTAGTTTTTTTTTTGCGGAACCGGTGGGCGGAGCTAAAAACAGAAATCCAAATAAAAGATGTAATCCCGTAGTGCCTGATAACGCTAGCGCCACATTCGACTTTATATATAGCCTGTCTGATCTCTTTTTGACATTTTATAATAGACTAATGGCGTCTGGGGGCTTAGAATAGATTTCACCCTGCTGAACTTGTTTTTGTTTGACATGATTTGCTTCGAATTTGATTGATGGAAACTTTTATTCTAATAAATAAATTTTAACCGGTTAAAATTTTATGGTAATTCTTAGTTTGAAAAATAAAGATAAGCCCGAATTTAAGGAAATCAGCTTCAAGGTTTACTATAATATTTATTTTCAATATTAGTTTCTTTTGGTTTTTATATCGTTATAGACTTTACTCATAATTAATAATTATTATGGCACGAACTGTGTTAAACCAACCATATCGGTGTATACTTATTTGCCATATTCCTTGAATTCCTTTCCGAATGTACATTTTATTTATAGACTCAATGCCGATATCAATTAAAAAGCTATTTAAATACACATTATTTGGTGTGTTTTCAAACATCATTTTGGTTCATTTTAGAAAACACGTTTTGGGGGCATATTAGGGAAGTCATAAATAAACCTCAGTTCTGTCGAAGCTCTTTGAGGTCTTCCCACTATTGTTTAACTATACATATTTCCTTCGTTCCCATAGATTTGTGTCATTCACTAAAATGTCACACAATTGCTTTTCAGAGTCTCTGCGACTCCCATGACTCAAAGCCACATAAATTGCCATATACAATACGCACATGTACATATATATATATATATATATATATGCTTATTTATGTGCATATTGCTATACTTACTATACATATATGTGTATATATTTATACATAATTATCTGACTTGACTGAATGTGGCTTCATTTTTATTTTTATCACTTCAATTTCCGTTCGCTTACAAGCCAACCCAGAAATGTGATTGTATCCACATTTTGTTCTTGTTTTTGTTTATAGGGTATGAACCACCCCAAAAAAAGCTTTTCAAAACCACCGTACTCACGTTCTTCGCTCCTCCATTCAAAGTTTATTTTATTTGATTTTTTTTGGCTGTGCTAATATCCCAAATTGACAATAGAGCGTCAATAAATGGACCGGCTTTTCAACTTCATCCCTCCCTCTGTTATTTTTTTGTAAACTTTTTTCCTTGTTTACCGATTTTATTTTGAAAAGAAAAAAAAAAAATACAACTTGAAAGCTACAACCGAAAATTAGCATAACATAAGGTGGCTGTGCTAGCGCCTGCTTCCCATCTATGACGTCAAGCAATGATACCCATAGACACAGCAGCATAGAGGCGCATCCTGTGATATCTACCTGTGCCGCCGGTCCAGGTAATTAGGAGAATTGGTCCCGGACAAAAATTTTACGACCGGCAATACCAGGGAAACACCCATAAAAATCGGGAACCTCTTGACATTTGCCAGAAGAACAAAATGGAATGGGTATAAAAATTCAAAATGAAAATGAAAATGAACGAAGGTGGGTAGGTGAGGGAAGCGTGAAAATCCCGTGTCACCTTTTAAAGGATTCCATTGTTGTTCTTGTCTCCGGCTTTGTCCAACGATTTTCCTTAATGATCTCGAAATGGTAAATGAATTCCTTCGCGTCCTCAAGTAAACACATTTTGAATGGAAATATTTCAGAGCAACCACCGATACTTTTATGGCATTTTGTATTTTGCAAAAACTCAATAAAACCAATTTTCAGAATTGCGAATATAAGTTCTATAATTGTTTCAACGATGTTTCTTTATTGTTTTTTTTCGATATGTGAATCATGCAACTTTTAGTGCATTTTTCTAATGACTCATGGAAGTATTACCTTCTGGCATTTTTCAAACATAATTAAATTGATTTCACAACTTTTTGCTGAAATCCAAAATTCTCACTTATCTTATCATTTCAATTGGGGTGGAGTTTATTTATACATAATGACATGGAAATGCATCGATAGCAGCTGTGAATAGGGGAAACATTGGCGTACTTTAAACTGTGTTTCTGTATCTGTATATATAGCTGGATGTTTCTTGGAGGGAATATCTATAGCTATAGATATGCTTTGGAGTTTGGATTGCAGATTTATACGGAACTGTGGCACGCTTGAAAATGTAGAATAAAAAGGGGACAGAAACCTAGAGTCGGAAACCAAATAATGACACATTAAACAAATATTTAAGAAATCTTTTGAATAGTTAAATTCCATATTCGGTAAAGGGTTTTTCTTTCTCTATAGTAACACATTCTTAATTCAGATATTTCTGCCATATTGATTAGTTTTCTTATTTCTTTAGGATTATAACCGATATAATCCTTTTGGTCTTAATAAATCTTGACCTGCAATAGTTGAGTTATGATTTGTAATTATTTTCTGGCAGCAGGATACGGGTCTTTGTGTGTACTAATCCCCTTTTTACGTTCTGGCCAAAAGCCGTCGGTAATCATCTTAAGTTTCCGCCGGAGCAAAGTTGGCCAAGAACTGTTTACCATCCCTCTTGCCTTCGCCTGCTAATTAACCTTGGAATTCAATCAAGTACGGGCAATTATGCGGTCTTTGTCAGCCACTACTAGTTGTTGTTTTCTCTTATTTTTTCCGGCTCCGTCTCCGGCTCAGTCACAGGACAACGATGAAAACTTTATCAAGTCCCTGGGGCGAGTGGCATGAGAAAAAAAAAATGCATTATGCATTGCGGCGGACAGCCTTTTGACTTTCAGATACGGGGATACAGCTTCAAGTGCAGCAGCTTCTGCCGCCAATGTAAAATTCATTTTAATTAAATGCCACTTTGTATGCATTTCTCGGAATTAAAACAATTAAGATGAGGCCAACTGGGGCACACCAACTAAATAGGATAGAACAACGCCAAGCTGCACACACTTTTACAGTTTGCTTCAGAATAATAGCATAGATAGTATTATATTTTGCAAAATTTAATTAATTGTAAATTCAAGTAAATAAAAAATTTAAAAAAAAACTGTGGCTTCTGGTCAGATAATCAGTCCTTTTTTTAGCCAACCTTTAAGCCTATTAAAAACTATTGTATTGACCCCAGCTGTACATGTGCATATCTATATATAATATATGTACATATGTACATTCCTACATGGGTTCATTGCTTCCAAAGTGCAGCTTATGTATCGTAAACTAAGCATTTCCGTTGACAGAATTTAATTCAATTAGATCTAGCAGAGTTTCGAACCGCCGCCGCCGCTGCGTTCTTTTTGGAGAGAAGACCCTCTCTCTCTCTCTCTTTGCTCCCTCTCTCTAGATCTGATTGGAAAGATCAGAAATGCGCGATGAGAGCGGCGGGAACTTGTCTGCTTTTATATATTTTTCCGTCTTCTGTTTCTGTTTTTATTTCGTGTGTTTTTATGGCTTTGGCGGATACAAAGCTCCGCTCTGTTGGCATCCCGACCCTTTTATAGAGATTGAACTCGGGCTGCTGCGCATGCGCCATAAAAAACGGCTTCACGTCGCATCGCCGCCTGCATTTCCACTGGCGGCTTTTCCCAACTGGCTTTTTCTCCAACTGGCTCTCCCAATCGGAGAGTGGTTTGCCTCATTTGCTGTTTTTAACGAATTGGTTTTTGTTGCTGCTTTTTATTTTTCTTCTCATGTCTAGTTTTTAGTGGTTTTAACCACAGTTTTTGGCCTGAGACGTGGTAAAGTTGGCTTTGATATTGTTTTTGGGCCCCAGCAGCGATTTACACAAATGGTTTCCACTGCATTTTCACTTTACCAATTCCGAAAAAAATTTACAAAGTACAGGAGGATAACGAAAGGTGCAACAAGCAATAACAAGTAAATAATATAAATAAAATATAAATTAAAGCACTTAAGCAAATAAATCAATCCGAAGTTTTGGTTGTAAAGTTGTAATTTTTTAACAAGTTCAGCTTGTTAAGGTTTCACTGTGATAAAAAAAAACACGTGGCATGTTCCCAAGGCCAACCAAATGAACCGTCTCTCATTACGATTTCATGATAATTCATCACAAAGTCGGTGGCTCCCACCCGTCACCATCCCCTCCAACCACGCCCCTCTGATTTTTCCTTCCCTCCCCCTCTGGCACAGCCTCCTTCCCCCATATTCTTCTTCTCCATTGAGGCAACTCTGGCAACTGGTCTGCCTTCACCGAAAAAAAAACCAGCAACAAAAAAAAAAAACAGTAAAAATAACTGAGAGGCTGAGACAGTTGGCTCGGTTGCCCACCTACGTGCAAAAAAAAGCCGTTGGGCCAAATTTGTATGTACAGTGGATCTTTTATGTCGATTCATAATAATAGTATTTAATGGTTAAAACCAGAAAATGCTTCACCTGAACTTAGCTATTTAGCTTAACTAAAATTCGATTAAATAAACCCATTATCTTTTCGCTCCATATTTAGTATCTACTAAATATTTGGTTTGTTGCAGATTTATGCTTATTAACAAAATGTAAAAAAAAAACTGTGTGAAATTCATTATTATTATTTCAATATTGAATGGTACGTCATTGCACCTGTCCCACTGTGTTTTCCGAAAATACTTTGTTGCTTGTTGTTGTTTTTGTCGCATGCCCACATGCAAAGTGAACCGAAAGACAGTCGGACATCTTTCCAATTGGAGTTGGCGTCAGCATCTTATAAAGTAATCACAGTTTGCGGGAACGAGCGAGAGGCCAGATGGGGGGACAAAACAGAGAGCTTAGATGGTGGGGGTCAGCAACAACATTTGACAAACAGGGCGTTGGACAACAGTTAGTGCAAGGGAGAAGGAGATAGCGAGGAGAGTAGTGGAGTGGAGAGTGACTTTCGGCCTACGGCCAAAAGTTTTCAAATGTGCTTTTGTTGCTGTTTTTGTGGCCAGTAGTAGTAGTAGATTTGGGTCAAAGTGTGCGTGGGCTGTAATTGTAATTAAGCAGGCGTTGAAAATGGATAACTTAACTAACGTTACAGCGACCGAAAAGTGATGCCTAGAATAAACAGCTCTCGGAGGCTGTGCAAATTTATTTTGGGCTAGCGGACAGTGAAACACTTGAAACCTTAAAAAAAGTTATACTTACAGTTAACTGGAAATTTTTGAAAATTAAAATTTATTTAATTTATTTCAATACCATGCCACCTTTCCGTTCCTTTCAATCCCCTTTCGGAATTAAAGAAGTACTACTGTATTTGCAACATTCCATTGTTGACAGTCGCTGAATGAACAACAATAACAACAAAGTACATGCAACAACAAAGATTTCCGGTCAAATTTTGTGCGGGCGTGTCTCTTTCCTCTCTCCCACTCCCTGGTTCCCACTCTCATTTTGCGGCTTGCATACCTCAACGTTCAACGGAAGTTTCCAGGGCGCATATAACATAAACACGCACACATATCAGCACATGTGGAATAAGAAACAGAAAATCAACGGCGCATTGCAAATGTGAAAGAATGTTTAAGAAGGCGGAGGAGTGGGAGTGGAAACGAGATGGAGAGATAGAGAGCGGAGACGCGCTTCCCTTCATTCAGTTTTATTTTTTTCTTAGCGGGGGACGACGCGTAAATTGTTGTATTCTTGGAATTAGCAAACAACAGCAGCGGTAACAACAAAAATACTAACAACAAAACCAACCAATCGTTTTGTCTGTCGCGCAAAAAGAAAAGCTAAAAAAAAAAGAGAACAAGAAGGAGGTGTAGGCTGAGGAGGAAGCAGGAGGCCATCAAAATGAAATGGAGCTAAAAGTTGTAGTCGATGCGCTTGCATGCATAAATCTACAGTAATAGCAGCAGCAGCCACTACAAAAAACGGGTAGGAATGAACAAACAAGGAGAAGGAGATGTAGGAAGAGTAGGAGAAAAAGGAAGAAGCTGCGGCGGCAGCAGCAGCAGCATCATGAACGCATTTCATCAAAGTGCAAATTAGCAACAGATTCCAAAACGGGAAGAGTGGAGCAGAAAACGAAGAGGAGAGCACAAGCAGAAGCAGAGAACGAGCCACGAAGAACCAAGGAAGGGTGGACAAAAAGAGCCAGTCAGTAAGATGAAGAAGAACAAGAAGAGGCTGCAGAAGAAGCGGGCAATTGTTGTTGCCAGCTTCTTTTTTATGTGTGGTTCGTGTCTGTGCTTATGCACTGGACCAAGTGAAAAAGGGGCGGGGTGCCCATAAATATGCTCTATTGACTTTCTTATACCCTTTCAATTAGACATTATAGTTTTGATAAGAGGTTTGCATAAAGAAGGCTGCTAACTTATGAATAAAAAAATGATAAAAAGAGATTATACCAAATAATTGAAATCTATAACGGAAAAATAAAAACCTTTTTATATTTTGTTGACTGTTCCTTGTTCCTCTCACTCTCACATCTGCTATCTTCTTCTCCCACACTCTCTCCCTCCCCTTCCCTTTAACTGCAATAGCATTTCGCTCCCTTTGACAGTTTGTTCTTCCTCGTTCCTCCTCTTATTGGACTTCTTGTGTCAACGAGTTGAAATTGGAATTGGAGGTTGAAAAGGGGGAGGTGGCGATATAAACTACTCTTCTTTCTCCTCTCTTTTGACGGTCATTTCCTATTGGGAGAGTGCAGCCACAAAATGTCCTTGGTCCTTTGTGTAACTTTAGTAGCTTATGAATTTGGTTTCTTATTTGCAAAATTAAAATGCTGGACTCTGTTAGGTGAATGCTTTCCGTTTTTACGAGCATCCAATTGGGACAACAGTTGAAACGAACTACTACGAACTTTTTAAATTGATTTTATTTTATTTGGTTGGTAGTAGGTTTATTTTTTGTTTAACAAAATTTTATCAAGTTTATGTACATTTTCTGAATCAGTTGCTTATCAGCCAATCTTCACTGTATTTTCATTCGTTCATCTGGTGCATATGCAATATTTATAAAATCCCTGGGACCCGGCTCTCTGAAGCTCGCTCCTCCCCCGCCATTCTTTGGGCGCTTTCAGCATTTCAATTTCAAATGAAATTCAACGCACGTTGTAGTTGTTGCTGTTGGAGTCGCATGATATGGTACCGTACAACTGTTGCTATTACTATTGTTATTGTTTTTGCTGCTTCTGTCTTTTGTTATTTGTCCACACAGTGGGGCGCTTAAGCTTTGGTCATCACAGCGGGGGAAATGGGAAACTGGACATCCCTGGCAGTTCGACCCAAAGTGCGTTTTACTTTTATTATTTTTTAAACTTCTATTATGCTAACTAAAAACTGTTTATTTAAGAAAAAAAAAATTAACATAGGAAACACAGAATATAACTTTTATTTGACAGATATTTAAAAGGAAATACAACCTTAAAATAATAAATAGGGAGTTTTTCAAAGAAAATGCTTAGTTGTCAAGGAAAAAGCAGAGGGATTTAGCTTTCATTTTTTATCTGCGACTTGTTGCATCTCCTCCCTGACATTGCAGAAAGGCAAAAGTTAACCCCCCCTGCAATTACGATGCCCCAGCATCAGAGAGCAAAAAGCGGCAACAGGAAGCAAGCTGCACACATTAAACTTGACCCCATTTAAAAAGCTTCGCCCTAAAAACCCGAAATCCAAACACACTCCAATCTTTACACACACACACACACACACACACACACTTACAGAATATATATGTATACAGTTACAAAGCTCGTTTGGCTGACTTCAATTATCCTGGATTGGTTGGTTTTCCAATGCGAAAATACGTGTTTTCCCTATGCAATGTTGCCGAACTTCGGGTTCGCCACCACACCGTCAGTTGCCATTTTCAAGCAAATACAGCGAAATATAATTAATTAATAATGCGGCATCCAGAGAAGCTCCAAGGCAAACGCACAGACACATGCCAGCAAAAAAGGATCTGTGGCCGGGTCGCCAGATGCACTGGAGAAAACATTACAATGTTAATTGATTTTGAAAATGTATAAATTATAGTAGGATTCTTAATAAAGAAAATAATATTTTTCTTGGTATGTATTACATAACAGGGCTGTTCATTTATATAAATTCTTTATTAAAATCCTCAATTTTTATTTCGGACTCAATTTTATTTACAGTAAAGCTTTACAAAAGCCTCCTTAAATACGTTCTTTTTTAAATCTTTAAATAAATTTTGAATACATAAAAAAGTAATTTTTCCAAGTGTCAAATCGGGTCCCGAATTGTGTCCTGGGGTAATGTAATGCTGCTAAAGCTGCGGCTTCCTGCTATTTATAGCTCACAGCTCCCCGAGGGACACAGCCGGGTGGCAAGCGGGAACAGGATGTTATGGGTTAGGGAAATTTTCGGGGCGTGCCCTAGACCAAAATTAGGTTTTTGCTTATTTACATTTTGATTGATTGGCTTACGCAATTTGACATTTTGCCAGCGACCCGAGCTTGGATGCCAAAGGTAATCCCCCTAGCTACCATCCCAAAACCGCCCCCCTCCATCCCCTGCATCCATTAGAGGAGGTCATTAGATGGTAAAAAATAAAACACACACAAAATGTTATGGAACACAAGGTGAGGCGGCTTACAAGTCCGTTCAATTGTTGACTAATCGTTGAATTTGTGTGTCAGTCTGAACTGGGTAATTATGTAAGTGGGAATATTCATATGTCTACCTGGGGAGTACTTAAACAGAAGTCGAGTTCTGGGGCAAACAGGGTTTTATGACAGGTTGAATAATAACTCATGAATAAGTCTGTAAATAGTAACTGAAGGACCCTTTTGTAACTCATCGAAAGTGGGACAAATGTGTTTCTAAATTTATATTAATTTTAATTTATTTGATAAGACTAAACCAATGAAATGTACCTATAAATCATTATAATAACCACAGATGTTTATATTCTAGTTGTATCTAAAATGATAAAACGTGAATTTATTTAATATCCTGAGCACGCCCGAATAAATCATATCATTTGTCATATATTTTGTTAGTTCTTTGAAAAAATATATTTATATATTTTTATTTGATTTTTATTTCCTGTATTCTTGGAGTATATCAATTAAATTTTGCATTAGATAAAGTAGCCGATTATATCAGCACAAGATATATTTTTTGCCCTCTTCCTAGTAACGATTTCCCCTAGCAACCATTACCCCTAATAGTTCATTCAGCTTTCGTCACTAATCATTTTCGTTACCCCTCGGAGCTTCCCACATGTCTCATTTGCAGCCATTATTAGCTTGTACAGCGATGTAGAACGACCGACTAAGTATAACTAACTAGCTTATTTAACTATCCACTCAGTCGGTGAGGCTGCCGTATTGAATGAGTGAACCGTCCAACTGATTAAGTGAGCAACTGATGCGCTGACTAAGCTCCGTCTCTCATGACCAGTAGTAGCATTATGTTCTCCTCCTGTTGCTTGCAAAAATGCGGAAGTGGCAACAATGACGGCATAAAATAGCTAAAAAGAAAAATTATAATGTCGCACGTCGTCAGTAGTGGGGGCACTGACAAAAAATATATGGTAACAAAATGAAAAAAATCTTAAACTTAAAAAAAATATAGATTGGAAATATATGGATATCTGTTGTATGATGATATGTTTCTGAATCTTATAAAAACTATAAAAGCAAAAAGAAATAAATTTGCTTTAGCTATTCTTCCTTTTGCAAACTTAAGGTAGAACTGTTTTATTATTACTAATAATACGAATCTATCTCTGTTTAAAATTATATATAATTTCCATTTAAAAAACTTGTTGAAATTTTATTGTAAATGCAAAAGTTATGATATATCACCCAATTTCTTAGCGTGTTCAAACCTATCTCACTATTTCACTCTGGTTCCTCCACACTATCCTCGCCTCAATTGCAGCAAATTGAGTTGAGGAAAAAATAGCGTAAAACTTAATTGAATGCATGAATGAATGAATGAAATGGAATGAAAATGGACTTTAGCTGTGCATGTATCGGGGGTCTGTCTCATTTTCCATGCAAATATGTAGGTACACATGTACATATGTTGTGAGTTGAGCAAATAGTTGCGTGCAAAGTTGCCACTTAGTTTACCTTTTTTAAGTTTTTATTTTTCTCTCTCTTGTGCTTTCCTTATTATGGCTGAGTTCATTCATAAAACCAATTTTGGCTCAAAAGAGGCGGCTTTTGTATAAAGGCAAACTCTTTCACTTGTGCCACCCACACACACACGTGTATCAGGTGCAGTAGCATTAAAATACTAAACCTTTGCAGGGTTTATGTGTGTATATAATATTTTATTTTATTTTTTTGTATACTTTGTTTTTTTTCCACATACCCAAATATTTTCTTGTGGGCGAGGCATTTATTTAGAATTTTATTTTGTGTCGTTTTTTTTTGTTTGCTGCAGTTGTTACGTTCATTTTTGGATTTACTGCCCGTGGGCGGGGTATTTTCAGAGGCTGAAAAGTTGCCGGTGTGGGCGACTCCTACGACTGAAACATCAGCCACAACAACAGCAACATGGCAAACATGGCAGCAACCGTCTCGATTGCAAAAAAGAAAAAAAAAACAGCAGCAGCCACTGTGACTTTAGCTCTCGTTTTTTATACATTTTTTTTACTGGTATTTTTGTTTTATTTTTTTAAAGCCCATTTTTTGTAGCCTGTTCTCGGCAGTTACGTCAAGTGCCCGGGCCAGTTGAATGCCCAGGTACAGTAGAACATGCTTGTAGTGAACTTCTTAGACCGTACAGGTTGAAGTAAGGGTTTATATTTAATGGGATTCGTTTAGAATACAGGGATATCCGAAGGTTATTTTATACAACTCTCTAAGTCGAGGTTTATATATTTAGTTGCCATTAAAAAGCTCTGTAGTCACTTGGAATCCTATTTTCTTTTATGGATTTTTTTTAAATATATATTATTTTATTCAATTAAATATTTTATAAATATTAAAATAAATATTAACACGTATACACCTGCAATGAAGTAAAAAATATCTAATTTATCATTCAAAGTTTAAAGCAAACATTTAAGAATATCTATCGATCAAAATCTTGTGTTTAGCAATCTTTGATTGATTAAAATCAATTATTGTTAAAATTGTTCTGCCATCTCGTAATCAATAATTTAAAAGTCCCTTTAAATGCCAGCCGGGTAACTTTGAAAGCGTTTTTCTCATATGCAAACACTGCCGTAATTTCCGTTTTTACTACTACGCCTCCCAGCAGGAGCTGCCTTTGGGTGTTGTTTCAAGGACAGGCCAAGTTCAGACCTCCCCAAAGTAGTCTCGTGCTCCTCTGACATTTCGCCAGGTTCGGCCTCCTTCCCTGTGTCTCTCCCATCATCAACGCATCAATCAATCAGTTTGTAATCAATCAACTTCCGTTCTTTTTACACGACGAGTACGAGTAGTTAAAATGTCAACGCTATGCGGCCATTATGAAGGGAGACACAGCTAGCACCGAGCACTTGATTAAGAAATTATTCACAGCGACAGCAAAGAAAATGCTATGCTCGGAAAAGCCACATTTCCTTCTTCGAAATAAACGCAGACGGAAGTGGCAGACATTAATATTTTCCTCAAGTTTTCCTCTTTCTTGGCATGGTTTTTTCCCCCCACCAGCCACATTTTTCTACTGCACTTTGTTTATGCCAAGTTGGAAAAAAGGAAATTTGCTTTTCGGGGAGAAAAAATGTGGTTCTTTATTTTTTATAAATTTCTTGATTAAGGGGTTTTTTAAAGTAAACTATTTAAATTTTTGATATTTTTAGATCTTTTAAAAATGCATATATTTCTTAGAATATAAAGTCTTAAAACTTCAATAAAAATATTAAAAAGTACATTTTATATATTAATAAGATATTCCATAGAATAAAAATTAAAAACAAGTTAAAGTAGCATTTAAATCTTTAACATTTCATTTAATGGTTAAAAATTTTTTATATTTCCCTCAGTGAAAGGCACATAAAAAAATATAACTTTTTTTTGGGGTGGAGAGAAAAATGTAAACAAAATTGGGGCCACGTTGGGTTGGGGGAACAACTCACACTCAGACACACACAACACACGCACCCGCCCACATCAATGGCAGAGAGATACTAAATGCTCTATATGCATACGACTAATGGATATGATGGGGGCCCCAAATGCGACTCGCATTATGTCGATGTGTTTTACGACTCTTCCTCGTTCGACGTTCAACGTTCGACGTGTTCAGTGTTCAGTGTTCTCCGTAAGACACAACTGGCGAACGGAGGGACTACTACTGACTCATTGACAAATAGCATTGAACTGCAGGCGGCGGTGTCGTTGTCTCGTGGTCTGGTTTTTTCATTCATTCATGCCCAGAGGCAGCACTCCCCACAGCTCACGCAATATATATATACACATATATATGTAACTATCTGAGAGTATCTGGGTATTGTGCAATGACCGGCTGAATGCATTTGCCAGACCAGAAAGACCCCAGTAAACACGGCGCACATTGCGTATGCGTAATATCGATTTTCTCAACTTTAAAACTCAACTCTAAACACACACCCCGTTCCGGCACACGTTTTATGGCTCCGAAAAATCCCTACGACAAACAATCTGTTAAACTCTAAACAGGAAAAAAAACATAGCTACGGTTGCATGGAATGCGGCTAAAGAATTTATGGGCGGCGAGTGATTAAAAAGGCATTTTCTGTGGATATGGTAAAGGCATGGCTATAATGTGAACAAGAAAATGTAAAATCAAATAGCTTGAAAATTCCAAACATAATTAAGAAAAAAAAAGTAAAAGGCATTTTAAGCTCTAAAAAAATATTTGGATTGCAAGAAGGAATTTTTGGGGCTAACTTATGCGTAGTATATCGAATTATAGGGAATTTTATAAAGAATAAAGTGGGAAACTAGAATAAACATTCACAAAATAAAATAAAGGGGAATTGTAAGAATTTTAAAGAAATTTAAATTGTATTTTATATTATTTATTTATATTTTAGGGAATTGTATAATGGTCCTTAATATGGAAATAGGGTAAAATATTATAATATTAGAACCCTTTAAAGAATATTTAAATAAGATTTTATATAATTAAAAATACCAGCAAATTCAATAAATACTAAAGGGTTACACTCCTTTTAAAAATATTTAAATATGATCTTAAATACTAATCAATATCTTTTTCATTATTTCACAACTAAGAAATTTCTTAGCTGTTTAAAAATATTTAAATAGTATTATATTTTATTTAAAAATTTCATTAAAATCCATATTTTTTTCAATATTTAACAACCAAGAGAAGTTTAACAATTCAAAAAAATATAATATTATTATCTTTTGGTTTAAAAACTCAAAAAATTCCCTAAAGTTTCTTCTTTAATATTTAAAAAACCATTTTCCTTGGAAAACTTTCGAAATCGTGAGTGTAAACAAAAAGCATATAAATAGATATACATATGTCTAGGGGGGGAACTGGAAAATGGGCGCAATGTGTCGTGTTCCGCTGCATGCATGTGTTCGTTCGCTCGCTCGTTTGTTCGTTCGTTCCACTTCCGGTTTGCTTTCGCGGCGGTCTCCATGGAATCCATCAATGGATGTACGTCCGATGTACGTGTCCCGCGATCCGGCATATCGGGTTCTCTGCATCCACAGCCCAGAGCCCGTTCCACTTAAGGGATCTGCGTCATCTGAAACCGCAAATGAATTATACACACTATACGCCCACAGAATGGCAAACCATATAAGGGCTAACCCTCTCTCTAATACCCTCCACCTTCCCTCAAAAACACTTCTCTAACTGTTTTCATGCGGCACAAAATGGAGAAGAGAGAAAAAAAGTTGTAGAAAAAACATAGAAAACTCACCTACGTCATATCCGTTGGGAGCAAAAAAAGAAGGAAATAAATAAATAAAAAGTATATATATAAAAAAAGGGTGAAGTGGTACCTGTCAATGAATAGAGCTGCGCCGTATCTCTGCGGCAAACCTGGTGGCTAAGAGATATTTAGCTCACGTTTTGTCGTTGTTATTATTTTTTTTTATTTACACACGCAGATAAACAAAAACGAGAGAGTGCCAGATAAGCAGAAAGAGTAAAAAAAAAGCGTTAGGTATACTATAATTAAAAACAAACAAATAAAAAATAACAATGAATGAGCGAAACAATTTTTTCTAAAAAAACCAAACACTCGAGATATATAATGATCAAAGAATTACAAGCTTTGATGATTAAGTTAAATGTTTAAAAAGGTTAATAAAACTACATAATTAATAATAGTAATATGGGGGCGATATTAATGAGTGGAGTAACCTAAAATAGCAAATAAAATATACAAAAAAAAAAAAATCTAATGAATGAGCGTAACAAATCGTTCGAAAGTTCAACTCTCCAACTTTTGATCTTCTCTTTTTTAAATATTTAAAACAAAATAATAGCAACAAATTTGTGGCCCTGTGGGGGCGACTTGGTTGAGTGGATTTTCAGTGGGTTTTTGTGGCTGGCTCAGTGGTTTATATTCCTCCCCAGGTGCTGTGGGTGTGATTTTGCCAAAATCCGGTTTTCTAACAAATATGAAAATACACTCAAACTCAAAGGCATATCTCTATTTTTTGTTATTATTTGCTCATATTTAGTTTACGCTTTGTTCAGTTCAACAGCAATTTGTTGACGCGCTTTTTTTCAAGTTTACATTTTCAACGTTTTGAAGGTCGTTTCCACTGTTATTCACGAGTGCTTTTGTGGTTTTTGTTTTTATTATTTTTTTCGTCTTTGTTTTGTGTGAACTCATCAATGAAACAATCTAAACACAAAAGCACTCACAAGTGTGACACAGAACGTGACAAAAAAGTATAAAAAAATAAACAAAAAAAAAAAACTATAAAGATATAGATGCTCGCACACTCTCACAGGTATATTTGTGTGATTTGGGAGGGAAATACAAAACGATATGGCCATATGGGCAGATACAAATTGTGAATAACTATATGATGGCTGCCGTTTATAGTAGGGAAAGTTACCTGTAAAGGTAGGAATGGGGAACGCTCTGAAATTGTATCTAAAAGCTTATGGGTGGAGGTTACGCATTTTAAATGAAAGAGAGATTTATTAGATCTAGATAGCTTAGTTTTGGGGAATATATAACCCTTATTTCGAATAAGTAATCATGTCCCTATTTGCAGTCGTCTGATATCTATGATCTGATGCCTTTATTTTTTTTAATTTTTCTTATAAACACTAAAAGATTAAATAATGTAAGCTAAAAGTTTATTTCCATGTTTAATTTTGGTATTTGTATTATATTTAAATAAATCCAAACAAATTATCCATAAAAAATAAATAAATATAATATATATAAACCATTATTGAATTTGATTTATTATCCCACCAATAAATATGCGATATTTATCGTTTAAAAATTTAAAACTAAAACTCATTGAGAAATAATTAATCGATTTTAAAATCTAAACAATTAATAAAGAATTACCTATAAGAAATATTATATAGTTTTCGGCATTCCTTGTTAAAAATCGCAAACAGTTATGTTTCAAAATCCATCAAATAGCCTCGCTTCAACCTTTTCTCCCTGACAAAAACATTTTCCATTATAAGAGCTTCACCAGCGCGTTTCCGAGCTATGTTTGTATGTATGTATGTATTTGCCCAACCCCAACCAGAGTTTATTTGCATCTATGCACATATTTCCCCGGTTTTTTCACTCTTTTGCGAACCATTCGATGGAACTCAAAGTCGAACTGAGTTTGTTTGAGGAGGAAATTGCTATCAAATGCAGTTTGCCATGTCATACTCGGTGCGGATTGATATCCATGGCCATGGCTGCTTGTGTTTCTGCTTCTGCTTCGGCAAAAATAGCAAAGACCCCCGTCCTCCTACCGCCTTTGTCCCATCCCTTGGCCATATCTTGGTTTATTTATAAAGTTCAGCTGGAAGTGCACAGAGATTGAGAAGTGGAGGAGTTAGTGCGTATACCACCCGTTGACCAATATGGTTTTTGATAGCATTGAACTTTTCTGCTTTATTTCAATTTGCTTTATGCTTTTTGTCTTTATTTGCTTTCATTTTTGTGTTCGTACGTCAAGTAGAAAATTGTAAGCTTCCGTTTTGCGTTATGCTGATGAGCAGCAGTTTGCGTTTTTTGATGACAATTTCCATGCCATTCTCAAGCTAATAAATATAGGAACAGCATTTCCGTTCGCACTTCCGTTTTCAATTGAAGAAAAGAAGATCTCACTCTGTACTCTCTCTTTCCGTACCTACCACTCCTCCATTTCCTCTTGAGCCCTTTTTTATGAATGAGATTCGCTTGCAAGAATTTTCACGCATACTTGACTTGGGGTTTGGGCTAATAGCAGGCAGTGGCAGTGGCAGTAGCATGTCATGTTACCAAAGACGCGACGCGACGCGAAAGACCCAAAAGGGCTACACTTGGCCGAGCATAACGAACGTCGAATTCCAGAGGCAGCTGCTGCTCCTCAAATGACACAGGGCAGCGGCGGCCAAAAGTGTAGCTATGCGCATAGTTCAAAAAGCATTCTAAAGTTTCCACCTCTCTTTCTTACCATATCTTTCAGATGGCTTCTCCAGTTTTCGCCAAGCGTTTCCGGAATGGTGCGAGGATGATAGCCAAGCGCACAACAAAGAAATGGAATCTAGTCGCAATGTACAGACCGATCAGCTAATGGGTCTTAGGTAAGTAATTTGTATACTTGGAAAGCCTTGCATATATTTTATATGAAATACATTTTTCCCGCCCAGATCCTTACGCATTTCTACACCGCATTCCGATTCCGCGTGCAGCAGTTCGGCTGAATCATCGGACTGTGAGAGCACCGGCCACCATCATCATCATCACCATCATCACCACAATTTCAATGAGGCACCCGTGGAGATAATTCCAGGACTTTTGTTCCTGGGAAATGCCTCACACAGCTGCGACTCGAATGCATTGCAGAGATACAACATTAAGGTGAGCTTAAGGTGTCTTTAAGGTTGCTTAAATAAATACTAACAAAGTTTGACTTTAATTCTTCTTCCAGTATGTGCTGAATGTGACACCGGATTTGCCAAATGAGTTCGAGAAATTGGGCATTATCAAGTATCTGCAAATACCGATCACCGATCATTATTCACAGGATTTGGCCATGCACTTCCCAGATGCCATACAGTTTATAGGTAGGAGTGGGTGAAATTTAATTACAGTTGGAAATATTTAAGAAGAAGCCCTTACAGAGGTGCCACAAATATAGATTCAGATTGAAGATTAACTTAAATTGTATTTAAAAGTATTTTTAAACCTTTAATTCTGTACAAAACTACAAAAAATGTATAATTAAAATTACAGAAAATATCGATTTATCGACACTGTAATAATTTAATTAATAATTATACTTGATACATTTTCCAATAATATATATTATTTGCACTGTAAATGCAATTTTTTTTCAATATCATGTTATTTTTGTCGATATAATTTATCGATTTACTCTTTCAAAACCATTTTTAATAGTGACGAAAAGTATATTACAAAATTACATTTTATACTTTAAACCTCATTGCATACTCTTAGAAATTTATTCATTGATTTCAAAGACACCGATTCTTTTTCCTTCCTGATAAACAAAGAATTAAAATAAATCAAATTATGTTCATCTTTTAATGATAAATTTAAAACAAATAATACAAAGCTTTAATGGCATTAATAGGTGTTCCGACCTTGCAACTGAATTAACAATTTCTGTTCTATTGTTTATTGTTTGTGATGACTCCTCGCTTGTCACAAAACATGATGCGTTAGCTTTATGACATCATGTCATTTTATCAGTGAAAATCTCTAATGTTATGCTTTTTCTATTCCAAAATTTACAGAGGAAGCGCGGTCCGCGAACTCGGCGGTGCTGGTCCACTGCCTGGCCGGGGTGTCGCGCTCGGTTACCGTGACGCTCGCCTACTTGATGCACACCCGGGGACTGAGTCTCAACGACGCCTTCATGATGGTCCGCGACCGGAAGCCGGATGTGTCGCCCAACTTCCACTTTATGCAGCAGCTGCAGTCCTTCGAGAGTCAACTGCGATTGAGTCCGGGCGATGGACAGGCCATGGACGAGTCCGGAGTGCTGATGAGCACCAGTGTCGTTGGCCAGGGTCTGGGAATGGGCATGGGCCTGGGTTCGGCATCACCTGCAAGCTCCGTTTCGAATGTGCTCACCACGAATCCCAGTGTGGTGGCCTCGCGTTGCGGCCGCGGCTCCAAGTTCTCTTGCAATTGCATTGCGCCGGACTGCAAATGCATGCAAACTGGTGGATTTATGGCCGCCCACTTGGCCAAGGCCACCGGGGTGTCGCCCGACTCGGGAATCGAGTTCGATCGCTGGACTCCGTCCTCGGACACGGGTCTTAAATGAGATCAGCTGGGCGGGAAAAGTTTTGTGCTGCCGCCAAGTCAGGAGATGCTGGTGGCAGCAGCCGTGGCCACATCACCGCCGCCCATTTCCCTGGCCGTTAATCCGGATAATATGTCGCCGGCCAGCACCACCAGTTCATCCACATCGACAACGACAACGGCAGAGGCGGTTTCCGTGGTTGAGGTGGTGCAGCAGCATCGAGATCAGGAGATGGCCGAGGAGGAGCAGGAGGATGGCTACAACGGTGACGAGGCGGCGGTCTAAATAGCAAAGCTTTTCCCTACAGAAAAACCCAACACCCATCATACATATGAGCCGCTTCAAACTTGGAGAAACCTGGCCGGAACTTACAATTCCCAACTAAAGATTCGTCGAGTTTGAAGGAAATATATATTAATTAATACCTAATAAATAAATTAATGTTTATGTACGATTTTAAGGTCTAATAATACAAACAAAATCCAATGTTATCCACACTGCAAACTGCAACTACAAGAAAACCAGAAACTACAAGAAATATATAAAATATATTTATATATATATACACCACAATGTACATGTTTGTATGTATTTAACTTGTAAGCCAAGTCAAGAGAATAATTATATATATATATGAAGGCCGAAAGAAAGAAATAAAAATAATTGAAAACTTTAAACAGTTTTTATCTAGGCATAACTCACACCCAAACACACAAATATATATATAGTTTTATTTTTAGTTGTAATTTTTACTAAAACCACTCGAAAATCGTTTATAATTGTAAAACTTGTTAGGAAAGAGGAAGTCCCCGGAATCCCCTTTATATAAATACAACTACTGAATGCCAAGTCATATATAAGTGTAAAGCGAAACTAAAAACCGAATATCGAAGAATTTTTAAAATTGAAAAATACAAAAACAAAACAAACTAAAAACTAAAAAAACAAGAAAATAAAATACAAACATATTTTGCACAACACAAAAAAAAGAAAAAAAATGAAAAGAAACCTGAACTCCATGCAATTTGCCAAGAGCAAAAACTTTTTTATGGTTTTTAAAGGGCTTGTGGTCTTGGCAAGAAAGACCACACATAAAAGTAAAAGTAAAAGGATTTTATGATGGAACATATTTTCTACCAAATAAAACAATGTTAAAGATGCTGGAAACAGAGCAGGAGGTGGAACGAAAGGCAAGGATAAAGGGATAATTTGTTATTTAATGGATTAAACAAAATAAATAAAGTTGTATGTCAGCTGTTTTCCAGTGGGGCAATGTTGGTACAAAATTTATCAGGTGAAGTTTAACAAAAAAAGTAAACAATAAAAAACAAAAAACGAATGAAAAATCTGAAAAATAAATGGTTTATATATGAAGAACACAAAACTAATCTAAAAACCCAGAAACTTTTTGGAAAAAATAAGGCTGTGCGCAATATAAAAATAATATTTATATAAATGTAGAGGAAAACCCCGATTTAAATGAGAATTTGGTAAAGAAAAAGAACGGACAAATGGGTTAGTTGGTTTTTTAATGAAGCCCAAGAACGAGTTATTTGGCCTCAGGCTAGGATTTGCTTCCAGCTAAAGCTTGACTGATGGAAAAACTGGGCAAAGATAGTGGCAAAGATGTGGTAAGTGGTTTAATGGTCCGAAAATTCTAAATTTTAAAGCTCAGGAAATAAGTCCAATGCTTATATAAGGATTGCGATATTTGGGGAATGCTGATTCCATGGGGTTCTCCGGGTTCTTCCAATTTTTCCTGGAATTTTGTCTCGATTTTTTGTTTGTGGAAAATTAATTAAAACGAACTTTTGGATTAGGCAGCTAAAATACGGATTGAAGTTCCTGTTCAAAAGGAAGCAGCTTGTTAGCCAATAAGATTTTTTGCAAGAGGAAAACCCCTACGATTTTGAACGAGCTTTCCCAGCTAAGCGCCAGAAACCAAACTAAAAAAAAAGAAGAATAACTTACGCATTAAGCAAGTTACAAAATGCCAATTTAATAATGTTGAAAAAGCCTCAGTCAGTATAAAATAAAATATATGAATACACACTTACAATTACTAACTTTTGAAGCGGCATTGAAACGAGAATATTCAAAATGCCCCCAGTAACTAATTGTGTATCGAAAGTTTTGCCACTTAATATTCGATAAATTAAGGAAAAAATGAAAATTGTATTAAATATAAAAATTCATAAATGTTTGCTGATGATCCATGTGACAAATTCCAATACTTAAAAGCAGCACAAAAAAAGGCCACAAGAACAAACCAATTTTTACAATCGAAATGGAAATGGAATCGAAATTTTGCCTCCTTAAAAAATGGAAGCAAGAATATTTGTTGAAATTTGTTATACTCGTTTTTTTCTCAAGAAACAATTTTTACATACATTGTACCATCTGAGTGTTGAATTTTTTCCCCATCAATGTTTAGCACACGAGATAATAAGAATTTTTAAGCGTCAGTGCCAACAAAGCAGAGTAAAGCGAGAATAAATACAATACCTAAACTACATACTTTTAACGAAAAATCGAAATTGTACCTTGAACAACCAGAATAAGTCCAAAGATAAATGATTCAATGACGCGTGTGTTGGTAGCACTGAGCACCTTGCAGCTTCAACCAAACAATAATGGAGAGAAGTGTGACAATGTTTAAAGGACGAAATGGAATAATCTATAGCTACCTAGTTGTGTTTTGCACATTTTGTAAACTTTACAACACGATGAAATGAAAAACCGAATATCTAAGTAAACGAAAGCCCCGCAAACGTTATGTAAAATGGATATATACTATATATACTTATACAGGATACCAGAACATACATAACTAATAAAACCGTTTTTAAAACCCGTAAACAAATGTGTTTTATATCTTTCAAAACATTTATTTCCCAAATGTAAGTAAACTAAGTACTAAAAACTAATAGATATGAGTTAGTAAACTAAATGATGTTACAACAGACATTTTTACTGCAAATTAGCTTTGTAATTTATAACTTGATCTTTGAGGCTTAAAACCTGTATTATATCTTTGGGTATTTCTGTGTTACCACATTTTAAATCCGATTTTTAATAACTTTTCTTAATACCTTCACCGAAATCATTTCGAAATATCATAATTGATGAACACATTTTGGGACATTTACAAAAATAATACCCAATAAGTACATGACAAGTAATTTGGCTAAATATTTGAACAATTAGCTCAAGTTCCAGGCGTTACTCTTAAAGGATTTACATTTGTTTTTGATAAAAAAAAAATTGTAAAACATGAAATCTTTTGTTTTAGAAGCTAGTTATATGTAGTTTCTATAAATTTCTGTTTAAAAATATGGAAAGAAGATGATACATTTTTAACTAATATCATGTACATAGCTACCATTGGAACGATGGGTTCGTATATAATTTTGTTAAAGAATAATTTCATAAATTATACATAAATCGCAGAACTTTATCTTTCTAGCTTTCTATTTCTGCTACAAACATTCTAAGGTTTAATTTGATTTAAGAAACCCTTGAGTAAAACCTGGAACAGGCCTTAAATATATAAACATTTTCAATAGATTTGAGCATGATACAATTATATAATTGTATTATGAATTTGAGATTCCTTTCGGCTTAGCTTAACTACGACAATTGACACAAAAGACAAAGGAACAACAACTGCCAAATATTGCGCGATTTGGGTAGAATAAATGCTCTACAAAACAAACACGACGACGAGGACGACGACTAAATAGATTACTGTCTCTGTCCACAAATCCAAGTTCTTACAGACCCTTGTTGAAATAGACGCGCTGTGGCACATTGCCTCTTGTGTTCTTCTCCATTTTCTCATACAGTTCGGGTTCAAATGTGCGCATGGTGGATGTGTCCAGGGAACATTGTTGTGGGAATAAAGAACAGGCTGTGGGCACCATAAAGCAGAGGCTAAAAAGGATTTAATTATTTATTAACCATCAGAAAAGGTATTCGTGTAAGTTTACTCACAAGCAGCCAACCATCAGGGTCTGGAAGGGAGCATTTATCCATTTGATGCGCCTGTAGGCGGGTAGTTTCTCCAGTTTTTCCATGATGAAGGGCAGCACTAGCATACCGGGCGCTGCCATCGCAATCCTGGATACAATCACCTCACCTATACCCTTAATTGCAGCCAATCGACTCTGTCCCACAATCTCTCCTTCCGAATTTTTCACCTCAATGCCATTGAGTATCTCATTCTGTCGCATCAGCGGAATGTTGACAAAATTGGCAGCCGCCACAGCAGCAAAGGGTACAAATCTTTGAAACAATGGACTCGCCTTCCTGGACCAATAGTTCTTGCATCCGATGGCGGCAATTAAAGCGGACGTTGTGGCCGAGACATACGCCACGCCCAGCTGCGTAACGCTGGTGGGTGAATTGGCATTGCGATTTGTATAGTTGACCACGGCATTGAAGGATTGATTGATGAATTGCCAGAGCACCACGGCTGGGACGGTTCTATAGAAGGCCAGCATGCCGCCGGTGATCAACATGCCACCGGGGACCTAAAAAAAATAAGACAATTAGTGAAAAGAATCATTAATTAACAAATTTCTTAGCAAAAAGACGGATATAATATGGTGAACTACAAGAAATTATAATTTAAGCTTAGGGAACTAATTAGAAATTATTATTTCATTATTTATTTTCATTTTTATATCCCTTATAAACCTTGTTACCTTATCTCCTTATCTCAATAAACTGTTTTACAATTTCATAAGATAAGTCTTCAGGCGAATCTCATAAAATTCCCTGCAGTCTAGTGTTAAATACGTGCCTCTATGTTTTTCTCTGTTTTCTTTATTTATTTTTGTTTTATATTTTTTTTTTTGGCAACCCATTCATTCACGACGTTGTTTCTCTATTTTAGGGATCAGCCCACGTGCCATTAAACCATCACGAGACTTGCCTGAAAGCTCATGCGGCCACAGAAATTCTGCAATTCGCCGGTATCCGGATGAAAGGCCGAATTGTATAGCTTCATGTTGTAGTGAACTTCCTCCGGCTTCACCAGCGGAGACTGATCACCCTTCCGGTACTTTTCGATCATGGTCTTGGCTTCCAGCAGGCGATCGCTGGAAACAAGCACTGTTCGAGGATCCGTCATCCAGGCGAAGTACTGGAAGCGACCAGCAAAGCTGCTGAGGTCGAAGAGGGGTTTGTCCACATCGATGAGGGCTAGAAAGAGGTGGAGAAGGGATTTATTAATTACAATATTGTATATATTTCTATTTATTAAGAACAAGGGGAGATAAGGTAAATATCTTTATTAAATAAGCTAAAATTGTGTCATTTATTTGTATTTTTTATTTAATTTTGAATGTTTATATTCAAGTACTTGAAAATTGTTTATTTTCTTATTTAAAATTATAGTTTTTTAAGATAATCTCAATGCCAAATAGGAAAGTTTTCTTAAAGTATGCTATAAAATTGACTATTTTAGCATTAAAAACGGTTAGAAATATACATAAAATTTAAGTTTAAATTTAAATTAATAATTTTACTTTACAAATATGTAAAAATATGATACATCAATTATTGAAATTTAGCAATAATTGAACATTAATGACGAATAGTGGAGTATAAACAATAGAAATACGAAATTTAAACATTGCAAAAAGTTCTAACTTAAATTTTGAACGTTACGTTCTGAAAGATAATGATAACCTGAATTTATTGATACTTACTGGATACCTGTGCCATTTTCGGACTCTTTATTAAACGGTTGCAATTGCGAGTGCCTTACGTAAGCCCGTTCCGTCTACTGGCTAAAATTTCAGCTGTTGCCGGTTTATCCACAGATTGTTGTTGTTGTTAGTATCTTTCTTTGTAGCTGTGTACTTAGGGCCGCGTTAACATAAAAAAACTAATTCAATTTCAGGCACACAACACCTGAGCCGGCCAGCTGTTCTTTTCACTTTTTTCAGCGTGTATTTTCTGCGGTTAAATATTTCACCTTTTGTTCTTGTTTTAAATGTTTTTTTTCTTGCTTTCCTCCTTTGGCTCTGTGCCAAATTGCAAAATCGTTTTGCTTGTCGTCTAGTCTTATGTTGTGATTTATTTTTTATATCATCTGGCTCATCCGCTGGCAGCCCCTGCAATTATTCAATTTAGCACTTCTTTTGTTGAACAATTTGCGCGGATGATTTAGCAACTAAAGTAACCTGCAAATTTTCAAATTGTTTACCAGCGAGATAGGAGAGTGTGACCGTTGAGCAAGTTGCAGAAAAATGCCGCAAGTGCCAAGAAACACAGCATAGAGCAAGTTATTAGTTCGGATGGTGGTAGAATCCCAAAATCAACGATTTGAAGACATTTTTCGTTGTTGCTTAAATTAAGCATTTAATATCTGGTATAAAATAAATCTCATCTTTTAAATTTGTTTAGTTTTGAATTTTTCTTAAACTCTCACTTTGGAATTCTTTTTAATCTACCTTGATTAACATCTAAAGGACAATCCCTTTAGGCGCATTTAAATTATATTTTTTTTGCTTTAACTCTGCTTCTGCCTTTTCTTTTTGCATATTTGCTAAAATACTCTTTCCATTGCGCCAGTTTAATTAAATATAAATAAATAAATTAATAGATATAAATTGTAAGTCCCCAACAAGAACGTCCAAATGGCCAGTTCTGTCAAAAAATTGTGCAATTGTGATTGCTTAAAATTAACCTAGAAACCTTCAACAAAATTAGTAACTTCGATTAAGAATATTCTAAAAAATATTTACATTAGAGAAAAGGCCGCACAAAATGTTGTATAACAAATTAAAAATAATAAATTAATTGAAAGCTGCGGCATAAAAAAGGTCTTAAATTTCTTTTTAATTAAGAAGTTGTTTTTTTGTACCTCCATATATTCACGATTTTGTATTATGGCGCACTCTAGTGATGTTGTTTTTTGTGATGTTTTTCGAGGCATTTCGATGTTTTTTTATTATCGATGTTAAAAATCGATTGAGTTGGCAAAAATTAAATAATTTACACACAATAAATACAAAACGGCTGCTTTAACAATTTGTTGTTTTTATATTTTTCACGTTTTTGTTCCCGTTAATAATCTCAAACAAAATTGTTAAGAAATCTATCAAAGTTGTATATATTATATCGAAAAATATCAAATAAAAATATCGCGATTTCGATATTTGGGCAAACAGAAAAATCGTGATATAAATATATAATCTTTAGAAAATTATATCGATATTTTGAAATATTATCAACAACGCTGCTTTTATTTACTAAACTGAGTGTTTAATTTGCGCCTGCGACATTTTGCCATCGATTCGTGGCCCCCAAAATGATAAAAATCAGCAGAATAACTATAAGTAAAGGCAGCAGATAATAATAGACGCTCAGCAGGGGCTGCTTTCCGTGTGTGACTTGTACGCGTGTTTGCGAGTGTGTGTGTGTGAGCTTGTGTGTTTTTGCAAAACCGGAAAAGCAAAAACCTCACAGATACGAACGCCGAATGCAGATACATTAGATGTAG
This sequence comes from Drosophila seguyi, assembly GCA_008042675.1. Taxonomy (NCBI): domain Eukaryota; kingdom Metazoa; phylum Arthropoda; class Insecta; order Diptera; family Drosophilidae; genus Drosophila; species Drosophila seguyi. The sequence goes on along the minus strand of VNJU01001325.1, from coordinate 25,697 downwards.
ATGCGGATGCGGATGCCAATGTTAGTGCGGATTTAGTTCCTGCATACAGAATGCATCTCCTGCGGCTGTTGCTGGCCTCGTTGCTTAGCGGCTTTGCCCTAGGCGCCAATATACTGGCGGTTTTTCCCAGTGTATGGAAATCGCACTATCTTTTCGGGCGGAGTTTGCTGCAAGAACTAGTGGAGAGTCGTCCCGGAAATCACTCCGCGACCCTGATCAGTCCCCATGCCGTGGAAGAGTCGGAAATCCCACGGATCAGGGAGCTGCGGATCGAGGGTCTGCTCCAGAATTGGCTGGACATGGGCATGAGCTTCCAGGCGGAGGAGATGCGAGCCCAAAGCGTGATGGAGCGCTTCACCAGACTCATCTATGCGGGCACCACCAATGTGGATATATTGCTCTCCGATGGCCAGGTGAGGAAACTCCTGACCAGCGGCGAGAAGTTCGATTTACTCATAGTGGACCTGTTCCTGAGCGATGCTTTGCTAGGGTGAGTCAAGAGGATTATATGGTTAAAACTGAATAATTTAAATGTTTGTACAAAAATCTTACAGCTTGGCCTTTTACTATGGCATACCCACCGTTGCTATCAGTCCCACCGGCGCCAATTCCTGGCTAAACAATATGTTTGGCAATCCCCAGTCCTCGTCCCTGGATCCCAGCAACTTTTTGCCCTTCACGGAGAGGATGAACACCAAGCAGAGGATTTTGAACTCCCTGATGAGCACCTTCGAGCGGCTGACCTACAACTTCTTCCACCTGATCTCCCAGCAATCGGTGTACACTAATCATTTTGAGCTGCTCGTTAAGGAGCTGCCTCTGTACAGAGATCTGACCAAGAATCTAAGCTTGGCTTTGATCAACTCCCATCCGGGTTTGCATTATCCTAGGGCCTATCTGCCCAATATGGTGGAAGTGGGCGGTTTGCATTTAACGCCTTCAAATGGACTTCAATTGCCAAATGTAAGTTGTAAGTTGAATCGAAATTTTGTAAACTAAAATTTTTCTTATTTCCAGCACTTATTGTCGTTCATGGAAACTGCTACCAGTGGAGTTATCTACTTTAGTTTGGGCGCCGATGTCCAGACAGCTCAGTTGCCACCAGAAAAGCTATCGATCCTGCTTGATGTCTTTGGTCACCTGACCGAGTTTCATTTCCTTTTAAAATGGGAAACGGAGGAGTTTCCAGCGGAGCTGACGCTCCCCGAGAACGTGATGATTGCGAACTGGTGGCCACAGCAGGCGATTCTGCGCCATCTGCAGGTGAAGATGTTCATCAGTAGCTGCGGTCAGTTGAGCGTCTGGGAATCTGTAGCCGGACAAAAACCCATACTTGCCATACCCATATTGGCCGAGCAGGAGGTGATGGCCCAGAGACTGATGCAACATGGTGTGTCTCTGACAGTTAACTATGATGCCATAGCCTATGATGCCGTGCTCCATGGGATCAGGCAACTCACGCTTAACTCTAGCTATGTGGAGAAAATGGGTCAGCTGAGGGAGCGATTGATAAGCAAGGACTCCGCCGGGCCAGCCAACAAGGCTGTGCGAAAGATTCAGTTGATTCTGGATTCTGGGGGAGCGGATTTCCTCAAATCCCATGCCAACACTCTGAACTTTTGGCGAGCCGAAGGCGTGGATGTGTTGCTTATCATAACCCTGGGTTTCTGTGGAATTCTAGCGATTCCTTTTCTGGCCATCTGTTGCATTCTAAGGAAATCCTATTACAGTCAGGCGGCGCAGGATCATCCACCCTATAGGACTAACCTCAAGGTAGTTGGTCGGGTTCATAGCTATGGAGAGCAGGGCAGCTGCAAGCCACCCAGAGGATCAGAGACTCTGCGAAGAACGCGCTCGGCACAATCTCTGTCGAATCGCTCCAGCACTTCCAGCATGAGCTCCACCACTAGTCCATCGTCAGTGCCTACGACGCCCCTGGACCTGACTCCTCCCCCACCGCCGATTCCACTGCTCGGCCAGGTGCCACCGTTGCAGCTGTATGTGAATCAGCAGCGGTTATACTCAAGCGATCGGAAGACATCACAATAGAAATAACACAGAACGAAGGTTCCCATTACGATATATACATATATATTTCCCTAGGAAGCCTATTAACCTATTATTGAATATAAAAATTCGGGTATGGAAGGGATGTTAAAAACTCACAGTCCCTCAGTCCTGAGAAATATCGTCTAGTGTTAAGCGTGATTTTTGTTAACCATTGTGGATAATTGTGTAAAGATTTTTGGTTTTTTATTTGCCTAAGTTGTATACTTGTAAATAATTTTTTTTTCATGTTTTTGGTTTTTGTTTTCTTTCAACTGAGCGAAGAATATTTTTTAATATTTCTTTGTGTAGTTTTGAAATTGATTTTATGTTTCTGATATTATTAAATACGGCTCCCTTTGTCAGAATCCGTTTTTCAATTAATATTTCAATTCAAAGACTGAATAACTACTTTCGTATAATACCCTCTAAAAGACAAACTTAAGCCGAAGGAAACAATACAAAATAATAGCAGTTCAACTGCAAAGGAATCAGCTCAAAAAATGCATCTAAATATTGATCAAATGAATGTTAATTATGGGTTTTAAGCAGGCTTCATGAGGAGAAGGGAACAGAAGTTACTAATTTACAATACGAAAACTAATTAATGTTTTCAATTCGGATTAGTTTGTTTTGATGAGTATCTTATATTAGGAATATTTTATAAAGCCATGTACGAAAAATGTTGAATAAAGTTATTAAATAATCGAAAGAAGCAATAGTACTGAAATTACTTCTCATTCTTAATTGGACTGGAAAGAGCTTTGTTACCCAAACAAGTTGCTAAACAACTAAGCAGAATTTAAAGTATTATTTTCTAATTAATTTAAAATGAACTCTTAACCATGCAACGCTTAAACTCAACCCCACGGAATGCTGCATTATGAGACTCGACTGCATCACCATGTAATTCCTAATTAAATTAACCTCTTTTAACAGACAAAATATACAATTATTCCTGCCATATTCCTTATTTGAACTCTCCTCGAATTATGACGAATTTAAAATTCTTTTAGTTTCAAAGAACAGTTAATGCTGTCCCCAGGTAAGCGGCCAGGGGCATGGGGCGTGTCTAATTAGTTCACCGCATCGGGCTAATGGCGGCAGGCTTTGATGTGCATGGCGGCGTGTGCACTTCATTTAAGCCGAGTGCAGCTCAAGTGTCTCTGAGGATGTGCCGTGGATGCTGATGCCAAAGGCCGTATGGATGGATGTGAGGATGTGTGGAGGTGAGTCTCTTCTGCAGGATGCGAGGATGCCAGTTGTTGCAGCAAACTCACCTGTTTGCATTCAGCAGTCCGCACACGTAGACAAAGAGAAATTGTGAAAATCGGCGAGGGAGGCTTGTGTGTGCCTTGTGGGTGGCAGTTTTTCACTTGGCTTCCCTCCTGCCCGGCAGCCTGTTAATAAAAGTGTAATTATGCACATATGCCAGAGGTAAAGGCAAAATAAAAGCTGCCAGAGGAATATATATAGCTGCCAGTATGGCTTTCCTTTTCATTCTTTTTTTAATCCCACATATCTTTGGTTAGACATTGGAAATTTGATCTGTAAACCACAAGTGACATGACGCGCGATGGAATTTCCATATTCCTTGCCAAAGCCAGGGGGCTGATGCCGGTTTCCTGAGCAACCGCAATCTTTCCGAAGCTTTCAGGACTGAAGCTAATTCGGGTTGGACATGTTGTGCATCCAAAAACAGCTTAGACTTTGTTTTGATTTTAGGGGAATTCTTTGTGTAATTAGTTTTTGACATACCAATTATATCAGCTTTAATAATCTATAAATATTTTCTTTGGTTTTTCATGGTAACAAAATACAAAAAATATATGAAAGTATTCTTTCTTTATATTCGTATTCCCCAGGCTTGTAAAGCTAGTATCTCAACCCTATCTCAGCCGATCTCTTTCATCCCCATCAATGCCGGTCATTTTCTGGCCAAAGCGACAGTCCGATTTGGTCTCCCATCAAAGCCACACTTGTCACAGGGCTCTTGCTGTGGAGCCGGCAAGTGACCAATGGGAAAAAATCCAGGGGAGTTGGGGGCCAGCTCCAGCAGAGGCCATAGGCATGACAGCCATCGTGGCGAATGTCAACCGCAGCCAGAGTCGCGGAGTCAAGTGAAGACTTCTCGCATTGACAGGCGGCCAGTGCAGGCGACCACAAGGGGAGCTACAAGGGAGGGGGAGAAGAAAAATTCACTGAAAGAAAAAAAAAAAATAGAACATAAGGAAATTAGGATTAAAAGGTTTAGGATTAAAATAATAAAGTTTTTTTTAGATTTTTATATTTAAAAATATCCAAGAAATAGAAAACCTCTTTGAAAAAATATAAAAAATATTATTAAAGTAATAAGTATCTTAAATCCTCTAGAATTCTTGAAATCTTTGTACCCTTTGAAACCTGTTTTTTATAGGTTTCTTTTGTTCCTATAATACTTATAAAAAGCAAATTTTTATTTAATATCCGGTGCTCTTATTCAAGTTATATATGTACATAAGTTATCTTTACAAACTAAAACAAGACAGCTTATGTATAAATTTAAATTAAATAAAAAACTGAAATATACAGAAAAAAGCAACAAACATAATTTTATAACTTACCAGAAACGTAAGAGTAATGCTAATTATTAATAACCTATCATTTCAAAGCGATTTCCTTAGTGTACAAAAAGAATTTGTGACATTCCGAGGTCTCGGGTTACGGCCATGGGAACAGAAAGAGTTCGAATTGGATTTGGTCGGCACAGGGGCTTCCCCGTTCTCCCATCTCACCATCTACCCATCTCCCCTATTAGCACTGCTGTCACCGGCTCCCACACTCTGGGGATCCGTGGAGATCCATCGGGGGAGGGCAGCGCTTCAAAGGCCCCCATTGATGGAGCAGCCGAGTTGTTGTCATCATCTGTCCACGGGCGGCGGCGGCGGCTCCTTTCAGCTCCTTTGAAGTTGGGGGCTACAAAATTAATTGCACGCTACACAAATCCCTCCTTGGCCCATCTGGCAACCTAAAAACTAAAAACTCTAAATCAACAATCATCATAACTATAACTTTGTGCCGGCCCAACGGGTTCGGTCTGGAAAGGGGAGAAAGGGAAGTGCTGCTGTGTGCTGTCAACATGCTGCCAGTTGCTTTGCTCGCCTCATTTCCCTCCCCTCGGTATTTTCAACACTTTTGTGTTGGGAACACACTTGACTTTTGCCATGGCAAATCCCACACGCGAAACACACGGAGAATAAATAAAAATCTATTAGATTAAGACTTACTTGTTATAGTTTTTTGTATAAATCCTTTTTTAATGTATAAATCTGAAAATATACTTTAAAATTAATCTGATGCTTCATATTATATATTCTTCCTTTCTTCCCCTCTTTCTTTCAGTGCCCCTCACAAACATGAGCATATGCCACGCCCCTCATCAGCACCTCCCCTCACTACATGGAGTTTCCGGCTTTTGTGTGCATTTTGCACTCTGTTTCAATTTAATTACTTTCGAGTTACGCAACCGGGGACAGGACAAAGTTTGCCTGCCATGTAAATGGAGCATTGGCCGAACGATTTAGATGTCCTCACAACTCTCCTCTGGTGCAGTCTTCAATTTAAATTCATAATTCAAAAATTAAATTAGATGTAAGCAAAATCCGTAATGCTTGTGACAAGAGGAGAAGAGTGATCCAGGTTTCGTTTGCAGGAATTTGCATTTATCGATTCCAAGGATTCGAGCGGAGGTCCAAGCGGAGGCTTTTTCAGATTTCCCTGTTTTTTGCTCTTGTTTTTTCGGTTGACACACAAAAAATAACAACACAATTTGCATAAACGTCAACAGCAACAGCAGCAAAAGCAGCAGCAGCTAAAAAAAAGGAAACAAAATGTGGCAGCTGTTGCAGCAGAAAGGAAAAACAACATTGGAATAAGTAAGTAGGGAGTATTGGGACAGGATAAATTGGGAGAAAGAAGAGGCGTTTCGATATTGAAGTTGAGACAGAATCAGAGACCTTTATGGAAGGAATTAGAGTTCATTAAAATCAGCGAGCTGAAAGGGAAGTTTTTAAGAAAAATCTATTTAAATGTATACAATTCTGTATAATATTTATTAAATAACTTAGTTATTTTCTTATTAAATATAAATAGAAAAAAATCTAAGTTGCTAAGGATATAAATTAAATTATTAGATCCTACCAGCCATTTAAGTGAATATTTAAACTATAAACTATTTATAATTTCATGGTTTTCCTTGGGATTGTATAATTATAATTTTATACTCTTAAAGAGATATCATTTAAAACTAAAATTAAATTGATAAAAGTATTAAAAAAAGTTTAAATTAACTTCACTAACTACATAAAAATACCTCCCAGGTTTTATTAAAAATTTAATTTAATTACTATTTCCAGCAAAATTAAATTAAATTTAAGAAATAGGGAGCCTTCCTTACTTCAAATAAATTCCTCTCAGTTTTTAATTAAACTAAAATATTATTTCCAGCGATCTTAAGGGCACAAATATTAGGTATTAAATATACAAATTAATGATCAGCTACCATCACACAAGTGCCTTAAATACATAATTAAAGTCCAAGAATGCACTTGTTTAGATATTCATATTTATTATTCCCTCAACGACTCGAAACACGTATGTTTGTTAAATTTGAAAACTTTGGCCAACAAGTCCACTCATGTCCCTTATTTGAGTACCAAAAGTCCAATTCTGCTGACCGAAAAACCCTGTCCCAAGCTCCACTTGAGTCTCTTTTTCGGGGCACAACTTTATTGTGGCTGTCGTATGGTTTTATGGGTGTTTTTCTTGTTGCTTTTGTTTGCAACTTTAAAATGCATCCGAGCTGCATGTCGTTCCACTATGTGTGTGTGTGTGTTAGGGGCGGAAGGGGTGTGGCTCGGCAGGAAATGTATCCCACAAGGAGTAGACCAGAAACAGACCAGAACGGAAGGCACTTCCTGTGAGGGAACGAGTGTGCTTGTGTGTGTGTCTTTGGCATCGCTCCTCCGTAGTGTCCTGCCCCCATCCCCCATCGCAGAGTGAATCGCTCACAACGCTTGGCTAGATGCAGATAAGAGGCATATTCGCTTGTCAAGATTTGCTTTGATGTCTTTTTCATGTGCCCGACTTGGGTGCGGCCTGCTTCATGTCCAATGCTTCATCGTTACATGGTAAAAAATAATATCAGGGAACAATATTTTTCTACACAACAATAAATTTGAATCCCAAAAAATTTTTATGTTCGAATATTTATATTTATTTTGATTTATTTGGAATGCTTTAAGAGTACAGAAAAAATAATAAGACGACAAAGGGTACCTCTGAAGTCTATATAGCCTTGAAAACAAATTAGATTATATGATCAAAAAATTATTAAATATGTTAGTATATGAAGTTGTTTTTTAAATTTATTCCTTAGAAAAGATAAATGATTATTTGTGCTTTTAAATTAAATTAAGCAGTAAGACGCTATAAAATAAATTAAATCATTAAAGTACTTCAAAGTTGATTCTTATATATCTTATATATTCTTTTCTTTATTATTTCTTTCGGTATACATATCTCATTTTCCTCGACCCTCCTGCTCTTAGTCGCCCTGTGTGGGTTGGTTGACAACAATTAAAAAGTGACGGGCAAAACAAATCGCCGGATCGAAGGAGGGAGCCGGCTGAGTCAAAGGCGGCAGAGGGTTGGCAGGTCTACCAACTTAAGTAGCAGCAAATATACAAAACAGCAAGCAAAATCTCTTTTTAGAAGCATTTCAATTGCCTTTTGTTTATGCGAGAGATCTCACTCTTTCTCTCTCTCCCCGGCAGTTGGCCGATTCGCCTTGAATTTGCTTTGAAGTCGAGCATTTTTCATGGTCCTCGCTGCTGGCTAGCTGGGTGTGAGTGAGTTTTATTTTTGGTACCGAAGAAATTTTATTAGCAAAGGGTTGGGGCTGGGGCTGGGGCTGGGAAAGCGCTTTGAAGTTCAAGTGTAGGCAGCGGCAGCGGCACCATTGATATATTTATTTCCACACACAATAATTCGCTTTGTTGCCGTCACAAATTGAAATATCGCATCAATTTGCCATGCCGCCGTCGCGCTTTGTAATAAAAATAAATAATAATTTAATAAAAAAGAGAGGAAAAACAAGCAACAAACCGCAAAACTACAAGCAGAAAAAAAAAACCGAAAAGCGGCAAAAACTTGACTGAACAAAATCAACCATTAAACGCTGACGGCAAAGAACAAAGCCGAATCAGCGGACCGGCAAAAAGCCGACAACAGCTGGCCGAAAAGCAAAAAAAATAATGGAAAAAAAAAAGAAAATAAAGCTGAAGGCCGCTTGAGGGGAGGGGCAGCCATAGCGCCCTCTTTGTGTCAGTCCAGCCCACCATCGAATCTGCCGCGCATGCGCAGAGCCTCCAAGCTGCTGCGATGTGTGTGGCTGGAACCGCCTGATGCCTCTCGCTTTCCTGGCTTTTAACTTGGCCAAAAGATGCCGATGCCAACCGCTTCAAATTGATTTGAACGAGCGCAAAAGCTTTTGGACAAGTTGATAAGAGCAGCAAAGCGACAGCACCGCCTGGCCATAGGTTTTAGCTTTTTTAAATACTCTACCTGAAAAATCTGGTCTAGAGTCGGGAAAATAACATTTATTTAAAATTTGAAAATGATATATATATATTAAAATATATAAACGAAAGCCGGTATAAAGCATAATTAAGTAAAAAATCAAAACTAAAAATACTTTTATAAATATAAGCCTGCAATATTGTGATAATAAATGAATAAAAATGAAATATTACATTAAATAATCCTCCTTTGTAGGGTATATTTAACCCTCGACTTGTACCACCTTTTGGCTGATTTTATATCTCACTTTTTTTCGCACGGGTGGCTTTCGACGTGGCTGAGCTGTCCATAGAGGTTCGACTCTTGGGCTGAGATGTCGGCGCAACATCAAAAGGTGTGTGTGCGATGTGTGGCACCGCCTGCGGGCCAAGCTCAAATGAACATGCACATGGAGGGGGGGGAGTACTCGCAACAGGAGGAGGAGAAGGAGAAGGAGGAGGAGGTGGATCGGGTCAGCCTGTCCAGCTAATCGAGCATCAACTTCATCATCATCACATCGCCTCTCTGGCGGATGCAGCGAGAACAGTTAGTTTTGTGGGAAATGCAAGCGGCATTCCTTTGATAATTTTCAGATAAATATTAAAGAGAGTTAGAGTTAGAATAGATATTAATATAATTAATACTGCTATTATTGCAATTATTTACTTATATTATTAACTATTTATTTACATCAATATAATGCGAAAAATAATTTATACAGATTCATAAAATAAATATTCCAAGATATGTTAATATTTCTTACAAATTTTTAGTTAGTTAGTTTATATATTTAAAGAGAAACTACATATCTTAAAATATATATTTATATATTTACTACACTTTTTGTATTGAGTTACATTAAAGCAAATATATTTAAAATTATGAAATATTTATAATAGTATAAATTATGGCTTAGCAGAGTAGAAACTATTTTTGTAATAATCATTATAGTTTTACTTGATAAGAGACTCGGATTGATATTTTATAATCGGTAAACAGTATCAATTTAAATTGTAATGACTGAAAAATACAACATATTTATATATCTATTACCCAAAAGAAAAAAAAAACAATTATACGCTTTAATAGTCAAAATAAATAGGCAAAACTAGAAAAACAATTTTCAGTTGATGGCAGATGTTAAATATGAATAAAACAATGGGCATAAATATCGCTTTAATTCTACTTTCAGTAAACCTGATCAAAAATTCTGAATGTTTGTTTAAAGTCACAAACATAAAATGCAAGTGTTATGACAAATCCTTCTGTGATTTTAATCAATGTGAATTAAAGTTGCTAGGACGAGGAAAAGTCGGTATTTTTGTGTATGTGAAAGTTTATCAACTGCCAATAACAAAAGTCCTTGTATGTACATTATAAAAATAAAATCGTAATGTCTTAATAAATTATTTGTAAAAATATTTCAGGTTAACATGAGTTTGCATCGCAAATTTAGTGGCTATAGACCGTTTTTGTATAATATCACAGTAGATTTTTGTGATTTCTTTCACCACAAAACACGATTTCCCTGGTTTAACATGGGTCACGAAGCGATTTCTAAATTCAGCAATCTGAATCACAGTTGTCCCTATAATGTAAGTATTTTATATAAATTTTCTAAATATATTGCAATATAAAATACATATTAATTATTTTCAGCATGACATCATTGTATACAAGATGATACTCAATGATGGAATGTTAGAGAAAACCCCTTTTCCAACTGGATCCTATATGCTACAAGTAATTGCGGGCAATCCAGAGTGGAGGGGCATCACTCAAGTTATGGTGGATATCGTTGAGGTTTAAATATAATAATATTTCAAATTAATGCGAAATATTGATTTATACAGATAATAGAAATATTATATATATTTGTTCAATTTTGTTGTTAGTTAAAGTATTATTGGTTACAGAGCCTGATTCAATTTTATAATTATTAAAAAGTTTCGATTAAAGTTCTAATGACCTAAAAACTAACATAATTATATAGCTATCAACAAAACACTAATTACACGGCTTAGATATCAAAATAAATAGGTAAAACTGTAGACCACATTTACAGTCAAAATCTGATCGTAAAATGAATAAAGCGAAGAGGATAAATATCGCATTGGTTCTACTTGCAGTTAACTTGATCAAAGTCTCGGAAAGTCTTTTTAAAGTCACAAATATAAAATGCAAGTGTTACGACAAATCCTTTTGTGATTTTAATCAGTGCGAATTGAAGTTGTTGGGAAGGGGCAAAGTCGGTATTTTTGTGTATGTTAAAGTTCATCAGCTGCCTGTAACCAAAGTCCTTGTAAGTTACACATCGTAAAATAAAATCACTGATCTTTAATAATTATTTGTAAAAATATTTAAGGTTAATTTAAGTTTGCATCGCAAGTTCAGTGGATATAGGCCTTTTTTATATAACGTCACTGTGAACTTTTGTGATTTTATACTTCACAAGAGACGATTTCCCTGGTTTAAAATAGCACACGAGGCAATTTCAAAATTTAGCAACTTGAATCACAGTTGTCCCTATAATGTGAGTACCTCACACAGAACTGTTAAATTGCTTTTTAAGGAATGATTATTTTTAGCATGACATAATTGTATACAAAATGATACTCAATGATGGAATGTTGGAGAAAACCCCATTTCCAACTGGATCCTACATGTTTCAAGTAATTGCTGGCAATCCAGAGTGGAAGGGCATCACTCAAGTTATGGTGGATATTGTTGAGGCCTAAGGACTATTTTATTTTATAAGTTAATATTGTATAAATAATATAAATTTACATATATAAAAAATTTAAACAATGAAGGAAGCTAACTTTAATTAAAATTGTATCATAATTGAACCAAAAATGCATGAATTAAATTCAAGTCAAAATTCAATACTTGTGTTAATAAATCAACACATTAAATTTAAATGTAATATTAATAAATTTAATAATTTTAAATCTATATTTAACGTGCGAATTTTTTAGGAAATCTAAAATCTAAAAATTTTGTGGCTTAAATATTCAAGTTAATTTTGCATAGCAAGTAGAAATCTCTGTCATTTTCCACTGCGCCTGCGTGAGTCCTTTTCCTTGGCCAACGTGTCGTATGAGTTATGGCAATCAAATGGGCACACGTGTGGCCACCAGTCGAATGGCCAGTAAATCAAACTTTTTGGCAGGCCGTGTAAACAATGTTATAAATCAGAGAACCGCAAGGCAGCCACCATATTGTCCATGGAGGAACTGCGTCTGCAGACGGAAGACAGAGCCCGAGATGCAGCAGCCCACGCAGCTGGGAAAATGTGGAGGCGGATTGCAATGCGCCAGGATGCAAGTGACGCATAAAACCATTAACATACGAGTGGAGGGGGTGTGTGTAGGAGTGTGTGCGAGAGTGTGTATATCTAACCCATTCAGCCGTTGGAAGTGCGTGTCTGAGATTTACAGCTCCCAGCGCATAATTGCATTCGGAGCAGGCAAACCAATATGGGAATTTAATTAAAACCAAACACTAGCTGAGTTGAGTATTTTAATAATGCAATTTTCAGAAGTATCATTCGGCAAGATGTCGTATTTGGTGAGACAATAAATGTGGAGCTTTGTGGGGCTGAAATTAGACTCCAAGAAAGTGCTTGGGTTTGGGGAAAATAAAGTAAAGGTGCTTTGGAATTTTATTAAAGTGTATATAATATAAAATACTATAAATATATAATATAAATAAAAAAAATATAAATACAACATTTAGTGGATTAATTACGAGAAGAAAAATTTAAAAGACAATTTTTTAAAAGAAACTTGTTTAACAATGTATCCCCTGAAATATTTATATTTTATTAAGTTTAAGGTTGTTTATCCCAGTTTGTAGATACATAGTTCCTCTTTAAATTCTATAAAACCTTAAAAAAGAGAAAAAAAACGATATTTTATAAGTGATACAAACAATTTACGAAACAGGTTGTTTATTATTTAAAAAGAAGAAGTATAAATAAATAAATAATAAAATAACAAACATAATGATTTAAGCTCAGTTGAAATGCACCAGAAAATTGATTTGCCTTCGGAGCAGAGGCCTACAGATCGGCTGTGGCATATGGATACTGGGATGGGTTGCCATCTGGTAATGGAACCTGGAACGGAGTGCCCGTGCCCCGAGTGTATGCAGAGTGTGCGCCGAGTGATGTGCGCATGGATAATGAAGAAATGACGGCATGAATGACTGAATGAGGCGGCGGCAACCTCTATGGGGACTTGGAGAGGGTTCGCCGCTCAAAGAGCCAGCCGCCGTCGATGCCGATGCACGACTCCGCCAGCGACTTGAGCTCCGCTTGCGGCTTGAGCGTTTAATTAAAAGGCAACAAAAGAGAGAAAAAAAAACACAACAACAACTCGAAGTAAGGAACAAAAAACACATATATATATATATATGCATATATATATATTAAAAGAAAAAAGGCGGCAACTGAGGCGTCGCGTCGGCCGGCAGTTGATCATTATCAGATACGGCAGCGTAGATAATGCAAGATACGAGCTGGAAGCTTGAGGGAAATACCACATAGATGCTGTTTTTCTGCTGGGCGGCACTTAAAAAAATTATATTTATTTTTCGCTTGGCCTCAAAACGAATGGCCCCACCGCTCCCTCCCCCTTTGTCAGCTGTCTGTAATTTACGAGTGGAGCGCAGAATAAATGGAAAACTTTATTTTGGACAAAAACTATGAGTGTGAGTGTGAGTGTGTTTGAAAAAAATAAATGAAAACGCATAAATTATTATTTCTTTTGCAGCCACCAAGATATTTCCACTTGAAGGCACATTCTGTGTGTTGCAAGATTTGATTATTTTGTTATTTATTTTGTTCAATCTTTCCACAAAATTTCAATTTTCAATTAAGATTCCGAGGGGCGTTAGCTAATCGAATGAGATTGCTTATAAAAAATAATTTGTTATGCGAATTATAACAATAAAGTATTTTATTTTCATTGAAAATATTTGTTACAGAATTAGAGTTACTAATATACATAATTTTTATTTAAATATTTATTAAAAGGAATTTTATATTCCATTGATTTTTTTTAATAGCAAATATTTGTTATTAAGGTTTAAAAATTACTTATATTATTTGTTAACAAACTAATAATTATTTATTAAGCATTTTATTTGATCAAACAAAAATCTTACTTACTTATGGATAATTAAATATTTATTTATTTAAATCTGTATTTAAATATTTAAAAAAGTTAAGGAAAATATTGACAACCAAGACATACATTTGCTTGAATCAGCCCAATGCTTGAAAGTATTTTTCCTATTAAATATGGGATTAATAAAATTATTTATTTTACTTTATTTTGGTATTTTAGATATTTTTTATCTGATTGGAAAATATTAAAATCAATCCTAAAATAAGTACGGTTTTGATATAAATTTTTCATAGATTCTTTTAATCGATTTTTTACCTACTTACATATGTTTGTGCTTTAATTTATTGCTAGGCATTTATTTTGACATGTTTCTATAGGTTTTGGGGGTCATAAATTTCAAACCATGATGAACAGAATCTATTATATTTTTGGAAGAGGTAAATATACAATTTTTAATTTTATAAATCAACGATTTTATGAGGTAATCCTGAATAGTTCAATATAACAGAAATATCTTTTTGTGAAAGAGAAGCAGCATTCTTGGTTGGTGTTGCCATCATCACTCGATAACAATAAAATGAGTCTATATATATTTCCTGAAACATTCCTCCTGAAATGACTTTTTTGATAGATATTAAGTCAAGATATTTAAGATATTTCTATACCTGACACTTCAAAGACGTGTTCTTTGAGCAACTTCAGCACTAGTTTTTCCAAAAACACCTTCACCCCACCCACTGGCAGCCCACACTTAATTCGTTTTTATAGCCACCATTTAATCTATCGCTTCCCATCATGTTTTTGGCATCATTAATCTGGTCATTAAGTCCCACAGACTCACTCCTTCTCTCTCTTTATATATATATATATAGGAACATGCCGGACCTAATCGTTTGATGGACATATCGATGGCAGTGCCTGGCCTGGAACTTGTAAATGTAAAATCGTAAACTGGCGGGCAAAAAAGCGCCTAAAAGCGGTCATAAAAACGGCTGATTGAAATTGGAATGGCTTCATTGTGAAGAGAAAAAAATTGGAAAATATTCTGGCTGCTTGGATAGATTTTTAATGATTTCGGCCTAATAAGCAACAATTGGTGGCGCAGCCCTTCCCCATTTTTTCCTCTTGCTTTTCCAATCAATGCACAGTTACAATTTCCGGCAAACGAATTTTCCTATATGCATCTCTTCGGTCGCTGTGGGCCCGCGTTTATCAAAATTAATTGGAAATTTTCGTCGTTTTTCCTTCATTTTTTCCTCCTTTTTTTAACGACTTCTGGGTAAAAGTCATTCGAGCAGCGAGGTGGGGACTTCAAACGGCATGTTGCACATGTTTCGAAGGGACGGACTGAAGATCTCTTCGGTGGCTCATTTGGTTCTCCGGGCCTGTCAGTTTTATGGCCTTACAATATAATTTCCTGTCAGTCAGTCGGACGACGACGACGACGACGACTCTGATGAATGCCAAAAAAACTACAATTCATAATTGCTTTGGAAATTTGTTTATAAACGCGTCCAACGCCATCAACCCACACATTGTGGGACCCAACGACCATCATTATCAAGGGACAACTTCATTTGAATTTTACGACAAACGTATAAAACATAAATATTTATGGCCAGCACTTACAACAAAGTTAATTTATTTAATAGATTCACCATGTACACACGACCCCCACCCCATATATATATGATTTTTATTTTTATGTGACTTTCGTATGTGTGTTTATGACTTCCAAAAAATTATTTTGAAACTCTTCGTGGAGCTCTGAAAATATATATTTTTTAATGATTTTTACTAGCGATCCAACGATCAGTTTTCCCAGTGACGCAAGCTGAAAACATATCTGCCTACCTAATTTATGCTGGCCCCATAATTTACTGAAAATATTTTGGGGGGAAAATGGAAACATCTCATCGCCGTGCTCTTGTTGAACTTTTAATGGTATCTGGAAAAGAAAAATAATCAATTGGTTTGTATTATTCTTGAATTAAATAGAGATTTCTTTGGTTTAGTTCTGGGAACCTCTGGCATTACAATACAGAAGTAAGAGCAATTTCAGTAAATAAATAATTAAAGGCTATTTATTTTTGAGAAATTGTGTTGAATTTTTGAATGGATATATCAAGGGCTAGAAAAAGTATAATATAAAAGATCCAAGTACAAAACGTTATTATATTATTATACATAAATAATAAATTCTTAATACATTTTTCATACTATCTTATAAAATTACATATTATAAACACTTTAAAAAATTTAAATTTTTTCTCTTTTCAATCACAACTTTAACAGTTTATCTACTGAAATTAAATGTATAGTCGAAGAAGTTGGAGAAAATAAATTATAAATCACATTAAAGTCATATATGTTACCTTTTTCATAGTTTTTACTTACTAAATAAATATTTTCATAACTATTTAGTTCAATTAAAGTGTGCAAACATTTTATAAACACTTTTAAAGAGCTATTCTAATATTTTATTCAATTAAAATCTTATCAGTTTTTCCATTAGAATTCTTGCTGGGAAAACATACAAAATATTTTTCCCATTTATAGATGCTCCGAGACAAGGCAATTATGTTTATCTCCTTTAGCTAAAATG
This sequence comes from Drosophila seguyi, assembly GCA_008042675.1. Taxonomy (NCBI): domain Eukaryota; kingdom Metazoa; phylum Arthropoda; class Insecta; order Diptera; family Drosophilidae; genus Drosophila; species Drosophila seguyi. The sequence goes on along the minus strand of VNJU01001325.1, from coordinate 9,317 downwards.
ACCCCCTCTAACCTAATCAACTTCTAATGTAAACAAGCACAGCACAGCACACACACACAGCATACACACATCCGTGGAGCTCGATTAAACTCATCTAACCCTTCAAAAACTCATCAGCATTGCCAATATGTGTGAAGATAGGGACAAAATGACACAGAGCGAATCCAGCGAACGGCTTCCTTGTCAATTACAGCCGACAGTTGCCATGGCTGTCACTCTGCCAGTCGGTCCGCCAGTCGGTCAGGGCAAATGTCAAAAAACCCTATATAAAGCCGGATGGACACAGGCGGCGATGCTCACCATCAACGCCCACCGAAAAACCCTGGGAGGCTGACATGTTCCACTCGTTTTTGGGTAATTACATTTGCAGTCAGCCCCTGCGTACATCAGCAACGACTTTTGTCAAACGGAAAAGCTGCAAAATGTTGTGCGAATTTCAGGAGCAGGACCATGACCAGAACCAGGAGCAGGGGTTGCGATGCGAAACCGGAGAAAACATAAATCAATATTGTGAGGGAGGGGGAGCGGAGGGACAGGGCGGACAGATCCCGACATCAATCAGGGTCCCGCATTCGATATGAGGGGGGAGAGTGCTCGGAACTACAGAAGACAACGGCCCCGTGAAATTAAGACGATGGATCAATGGATGATGACGAAGGCCCAAACAAAAGAGGGTTCCGAAATGCACAAGACCCGAGAAGATGATGAAGATGAAGCACAGGGAAGACCTGAGGAGGCCCTAAAAACCCTTCTGTTAGAAGAAGGCGGTTCCCTTAGCCGCCTTTGTAGCTTCCCGCTCCCCTCCCTTCGCTAACCTCTCCGCTTCGATCGCGTGTTCTTCTTCAATTACAGCGCCATTATACCGAAAAGCCGAAAACGTTTTACGGTGCGAAAGCCTGCAGACCCCCGGGGGCTCTGGGGGTTAACCCATTAACATTGCGTTAAGTTTAATTTTAATTCTTGGGTGTGAAAGGGATAGATCATGTTGAATAGAGAACTTTGATACAAAAAATAATACGTATATGATGAACAGGGCATAAAAAGGCATAAATTACCATAAATTAGTTCCAAAAGATACTTTAAGAAATAAAAAAGAATCATGTTTGGCTTTATATTTATCTTTAATAGTTTTTATATTATAATAACTTAAGCTTTTTAAAACAATACTCAGTCTTAAAAAAAAGTTTGTTCATGTTTAATATAATAATACTTTAATATTTAACAGAGCTAAACTTGTAAAATTTTATAAGAAACTTTTAAGAAACAAGCAAATAAATAAATAATTATTATTATAATGTTAACTTTCATGTTTTACTTTAACATTTTGGATATCATAAGCCTAATATTTTTTAAAATAAAATAAAGTTTCCTAAAAAATTTCAATAAATAATACTTCTATTTTTATAATGTGGGAGTCCCACAGATTTATGCAAATATTTTAAAAAATAATTATACTAAAGTGCCCTAGAAATCTTTTCGGTTTACAAAACACTAAAAAATTAGTATGCTGTGTAATATTTGAGGTATCGAATTTAGTGAATATATATTTGTTTAATTAATTAAATAATAAAATTTTTTAAATTATTAATTGATGTATTCTAATATTTAAACATTTTCAGGGGCTTAAAAAGCATTAGCACTTTAAATAAATCAAAAATTTTCTATATCACAAAAAAATCATGTGTAAAATATATTAATAAATATATATTAATATTTAATATTAATATTACTAATAATTCAGGATGTAACTTATAAGTTTTTTGTTTTAACAAAGAACCTTTTATTCCATAGAGGGTTAAACCCGAAACGATCTCGCACCGCGGGTTCCTTCCACTTGCTTTTGATCGCCGGAGAATGAAAAGAGCTTTGCATTTTTTGTTTCTCGTTTGTATTTTTTTTATTTTTGCCCCGATCTTGCCCGGCTCTGCTGTGCCTTGGTCTCTGCAGCGTAATTCAGGATTCTCCTTGCTCTGTTATTATCGGCGGGTTTTGAGTTTGAGTTTGGGGTTACTTTACTTTTTTTTTTGGTTGCTGGTTGCTGGCTGGCGGAGGTAATTGCCCCGATGTTCGGGCTCAGCAGGCGGCTTCTTCTTCTGCGAAGCGAAGAGGTGGAATGGGGGCAGCGGCAGCTCAAATTTAAAAACAATCAAAATTTTTTTCTGCTGCCGCTATGCATAGAGCCAAATTAAAACCGGGTATTATCCATACATGTGTATAATCAAAAATTGTCGAAAAAGGGGGCGGGGGGGCAGCGGATCGAAATCGGACAGGTAAGGACAGGGACAGGTTAGGTGCAAAGGAAAAATAATAATAAAAAAAGAAAGCTTTACCTTTCTGGGGCGTGGCTTTTGCCGCAATTGGAGATGTGTTGGTCGAGTAATTGCTTTTGTAAGCAATATCAAGAACATTTAGAGCAGGATTGGAAAATTCTCTAGCTACCCATATGATGTACGTATTTTAATTGTAATTTAAGCAAAGAATAATGAGTCTAAATTGGCAAACTTTCAAAATAGCAGCTTAAATTAAATATTCACCGATATCCAAATTTAATGTTATTTAAACTTAGTAAAAAAGTACATAAAATTTAACTATTCCAAAATAACAACGATATTGAAAATATTATGACTTTATATTCATAAAAAAATAATCTTAATATTGAATATTTTTTTAGTCTTTAATTTAATATTTTTTCAATATTTTGTATTAAAAATATTATTAGTTTTGATTTGATATATAAAAACCTTCATTTGTAAAATAAGTTCTTAAAGTCTAGCAGACTTCTGGAATAGTAGTTTCCCAAAGATATATAATATATTTCATTTAATACAACAGAATAAGATACAATGTTATATTGTTTAATTTAATTAAATTAAATTTTTTAAGTTTAATTTAATTTAATAGTTTGCTTAAATTCTCTTAAGCTATCAGTTAAATTTCAACATCTGCTTAAATTTTATTCAAAATATCCATAAAGTGCCTGCCAAAACGCCTGCTAATTCCATCATACCCTTAAATAATACTATAATAACCGCTGCCACAGCCCCAAAGAGTGTCAGTCGCTCTTCGAAAATGCTCTTGTTGTGTGCTCACAGCTGTCTCTTCCGAAAAACATAGGACAACACTGAGAGAAAACTAGCCTTAACCCATAAATTCCATACAAACAGTGCCTCAACATGTTCGAAATTCGAACTAAGAGCATGGAAAGAGAGAGAAACGTGAGCAAAGGGGAGACTGAGAAAGCGAGCGCGTTCGAATGATTCGAAGTTTCAACCACTTAGGAAGGCGACGAGGTTTCAGATTCAGATTGTTTTTGTCCGACATTTCGAACAGACGTGCAGCTACAGCGCCGAGATACATCGAGAAGTATCTGAAAGATACGCGTAGTTTTGGTATCCGCTAAACAACAACTACTGACCGCTGACTAAAGTGAAGTTGTACCCTCAAATTAAATTGGAAAATGAAAAATTATAAATGAAGTGGAAAATGTATCTGTGAGATACGAATTGTGAGAAATATCAAGTGTAAAAAGCGAAAAAAAAACCGCCCCCGCCGCACAACAATAACAAAAACAACCGGTACGCCACCGTCGCCATCGCCGCAGCCGCCGCCAACCTCCCCCCGAAAATTGACGTCGTCGTCGCGCAAATCGTTTTGGAAATAAATCGTGTTTTGCCTTTTTGCAGTTCGTTGGTTGATTTTTGTTGTTGTTTATATACGCCAAGTTATTTACGTCGCAACAATAAAAGAAAAATAATAGCGAAGACAACAAAACAAATCGAGTCCCGACAGTCGGCGAAAATGTTTTACAATTAAAATTACGCGCGCAGCGGGCAGAAAGTATCCGCAAGATACACACAACCCAACACATACCCTACACCCAGAGCGCAATATGCGCAAATTAAACTAAAATGCAGCACACCGGCGGAGCTGTAAAAACTTTTACGACTGACTGCCACCCGCACAGTCGAAAATAATACCAGATACAAATTAAGGTCGCCCAGGAGTTGCGCTCCCTACCTGCCTGCCTGCGAGTATATTAGTCTCAGTCCTTAGATCCTTACACAAAAGGATATATGTATAGCCACCGCCAAGGGAGCGACACACACACACACACACAAAGGCCGTAAAACATTTTGGGCTGCTGCTGCAGGTCTCCTCCTTCTCGCAGGACTCGTAAATTCAGGGCCCAACCAAGCAGCCACCTCCTCAAATAAATAAAAACAAGGAAGCAGCCAAAAAAAATCCAAGACACTCACCGCCAAGTAACTGCATCCAGCTAACCAGCCAACAAACCGTACAACTATATATATAAATATATATATACGGGGTATATATATTCGCGAAGAGATGGCGGGCAACATTGTCAAATGGTGGAAGCATAAAATTCTCGGCGGCTACAAACAATTCTCAGGTAAGCGAACTTGTTTAGTGAATTTCCAGATAGTTGCCAACAGATACGTCCGAGATGGATGTTAAATGCTCTTGGGGAGTGCCAAAGTTTCGCCATTGGACTGGCCAAAAACAGGGCCAGGCGATAGCATTTCAAGGAAAGCAATTTGTTTCAGCATTCCCCCTGTAGAGTTCAAGTAAATTAAATTAAAAGAGTGAATAAGTGAGGTAGAGGAATTCCCTTGAAGCTGTGCAAAAGATATCTCTTAAATATGGGGTATTAATTACAGAGCGATGCACAGATATGGGTCATTATGGGAGGTAGGGTTATTTGTAAAGCACTGTGAACTTTATATTCCCCTAAAAATGCTTGAACAAAAGAGAGCTATATAAAAATGTATTAAATAATAAGAATAATGTAACATAAAAATATGTTTTGGTTTTATTTTATTTTAGATATATTTAAAGCACTTTATAAATTACAATCCCCATTAACACTACCTTTAATTGTTATTATTCCCTTAAAAACTAAACAAAAAGTAATTTAAAGAATACATCTCCTCTCTCCAAAGACCATTCCCATTAACTTGGAACTAAGTCTGTCCATATCTAGACCGGAGATCTAAAATATTATCGTCTCTGCCCCCCCAAAAAAACAATTGCTCACAACACACGCACACACTCTCGGGGTCCATCTGCTATTCAGAATTCATTGAGTCAAGGGCTTCTCCCACATCCTTTTCCAATAATTACGCCGAACAACAATAGGTTGAAAATAAAATGTAGGCAATCCCAGTCTCAGTCCCGCAGTCCGGCTGCATTTTTATCTAGAAGATACACAGCCGTTCGCTTGTGGTCTTTGGAATGGGGGAAATGGGAAAATGGAAGTGGTAGGAAAACGACACACAAAAATAGAACGAATATCGGCCGAGAGATATTTAGAGAGAGAGTAAGAGGAACGGAGAAAAACACAGGCAGTGAACATCAAAGAAAGAACGACGCATGGAAAATAAATAGAATTTTTTTGGAAACCGATCGAGCCGAAAGGGATCGGATCGTGATCAATAGAACGTCTCGCTGAGGCTCCTGATGCCGCTGCTGTTGCCCTGAGATGGCCTCCTTAGTCACGGCATAGCATATCATAAACGTAAATAAACAAGAACCCGACTCCTGGACTCTTCCAGTTCCCCTCCCGAAGTGGGATAGCAGTCGGAATTGGACTTGGAAATGGAATATCGGACGACCTTTCTGCCAAACGAGCGACGTTGATGTCCGAATCGCTGAAGGAACATCAATCAATCAATGTTCTCGGTCTCCTCTTTTATTTTTTTTTTGTTGTATACTGCCCTTCTGTCCACAAATTCATTGGAAATATTCTGGGTACTTGAGGGGAGACAGAGAAAGAGGCGATTTCTTCTTGTTGTTCTTCTTCCTCATCATCATCTTGGGCTGGCAATTGGTCTGCGCCAATTAAATGCCAGGCCAACACTTTGAACCCTTTTGCAGGACAACAAGCCCCGTACACTAATTGCCGGCCGAGGCAGGGGGGAATTTCAAAGGAAACCTCCAAAGGCACACACCGAAGTATGCAACTTCAAAGAAAAGCAGCCACAGAAATACTACACAACAACAAACGGGAAGAGACCCGAGAGCCACAAACACACAAGGAAAAAAAAGAAAGAAAATAAGAGGAAAAAACAGAGGAAAATAAAGCGAATTGAAATGCCGACGCCGTTTAAAAACAACGTACGAACATTTCTTACCTGTTGCAGGTAAAACCAAAGCCAAGTCGATGCCGCATTGAAGGTGGAGTTCGGCCCAGTACACACAGAAAAATTATTAAAGGTAATAAAATGTACAAGAGGAAACAAAGATACATTTTAGAGAAAGTTTTAAAATCAATTTCAATATTATTTAAATATATTATTGACTCGCTATAAAAATTATATATATTTTCGTTCAATTTTGTATGAGTTTTTCTTGACATTTAAATTATTTTCTCTGTGCAGAGCAGCAGCTGCTACGAGGCCAAGACCGATACCGACAACGACTCATACACAAAAACCTTTTAAAACCCTCACGTTGATAAAACAACAACAATAACAACGGGCATCAGCGGCAGCAAGTCGTCGAGCGTTGCCGCCGCAAGCAAAAATAATAATAACTGAGCGGCAGGCGGCAGTCGGCAGTCGGCAGAGTCGTTGCAAGGCTACCCCAACTCCAACTTGCAGATACATCCCCCAACCCCAACTCCAGCTCCATCCCCGGCTCCATTCTCCACATACTCCATCCCGCATCCACATCCAACCAGTTCCGCGGCCCGGCCAACTATGCCAAACATCTCGGCAGCGGCTACACAAAAGCGGTTTTAGAGACCGAACGACGATCGACAGACGGACGGCGATCAAGACAGCCATCCAGCCAGCCAGCCAGCCAGCGAGCGTACGTTGTTTGTATCTTTGAGATACACACCGCGCCGAACTGATGCTGCGACTGCGACTGCTGGCAAGCTGCGCTTCAAAAGATGCGCTTTTCGCTTTGAGGCGCGGCACCAGAGGCCGTCGCTCACAGTGGCTCAAGAAATCCATGTTTGAATGGGGATTATCGAAGGTACTCATAGTATCTGAAAAAAGAGGAGAGGTCATTGAGGTTCGGCTGGATTTTAAGGGGATTACAGGGGACGGCTCACTAGACAAGCTGCAAAGATGGGTTTTTCTAAGGAGGACTTAGGGGTTATGGGAAGAGTATATGTAGAGGAGATTTTTTATAATTAAATTGGAATAATATAAAGTATATATTATCAGAGATTTGTTTATAGAGATTTGTATATAATATCAGAAATTTGATTTAATTTAAGTTAGGAAGTTTAAGGGTAGCCATTCTGATAGAAACTTGGTTTTTATTAAATGCAGGAAACTGACTTTGCCAAAGTAATATACTTGTAATATTTATAATAAATATCAATAATATTCAATAATAAAAATAAAATATAAAATAACAAGTATAATTTTACAATAATCAGGACAAACTTTACAATATAATAAAATGAGCAGGAAAATATTGAAAAATATAATTTGAACACAATTAAATTAAAGCCAGATTAACCAATAAATTCCAGTTAATATATTTTGTTTTATATTGTAAGATGGGATCTAAAGTATTATATTAAGTCTAAGACGTTTTTTTAGTGACTTAGACCTTCGATTTTAATTCCCAACATATTAGTCACATTTCATGGCATTTCTTTATAACATCCCAACCCCTTACCAATATCTTTTTGGCCACTGTACCCCTGTGCGGATTTCACAACTTTTGCCTTGGCTTTTCCTCGATGCCGTGCCGTAGTTGCTGTTATTATTATGGCCGGTGTGGCGGAGTCTTGTTGTTGTGAATTACGGTAGAAGGCAACAGACAGGCGAATCGCAAAGGCATTGCAATGCATTGCAGGAAGAGAGGCACAGAGAGAGAGGGACTCCGAATGCAACTACCAACTTTGACTTGGCACTTTTCGGCTGATCCAAGAGGATCCAAGAGGGAGCAATAGCCTGGTATAAGCAATTTTCGTAATATTAGCCAGGAAGTTGCCGCGCGCTCTGCCTTTCGACATGCCAGCGACGACCCTCTATATATGGTGCTCGCTGGCGGATCGGATCGGAGCGGATCGGTTTGGTTGGGTTTTCGGTTTTTGGTCCATCCCGATGAACTGGTTTTTCGGCGGAGCCCGGAGCCCGGAGCTCGGGCTCAGACCAAAACAATGCTGTGTGCGCCGCCTTGTGCCAAAAGATAAAAAGCTGTTAGCTCGTAGCTTCTGCATTTCTGCTGGCCTCCCCGTTGGGGTTGGGGGTTGGGGCTACTCAAGAGATATATGTAATGACTTTTGAGGTTTTGTTTTGGTCATCGCTTTTGTGTGCTGTGTGTGTGTGTGTGTGTTGATTTAGCAATTGGCTCTCTCGAGCGGCTTCTTGGAATTATGCCGCACCGAGCCTCAATGGGCAAATACCTGCCCGCTGCCTTGTTGTTGTTGTTTCCTTTCACCCACCTGGCCATAACTTCTAGACCATATGTAAATTGTAAGCTTAAATAAGGGGCGTCGTAAATTCAAGTGAATTCGTTCAAAGGGGACAAAAACTGGTGGAATTTCTGAAGAGGGAAAGGTTTACGGGCTTAAAATTATGCAAGAAAGTCTATATAAGGTACTCGATAAATAATGCCAGCTATAAAGTGGTTAAAATTGAGATATTTCATTAGAAAAAGTAGGTTACAAAATGTTAAAAAATAATTAAAGTATTTAATAGGCTTTGACTTTCATTTAAAAGTCACTTAAAATGTTAATAAATATTTTTAAAAATGTTAATATCAGCTGTCAAGGCTTCCTTAAAATATTCGGTTTATAAATTTATTTGCAAATTTTTAAATTTATATTATCAAATTTGTTTAAATATAAATTTCAGCTCATTAATATACTGCCAATTTATTAAGTAACTTTTTCTTAAGAAACCCATAACACTTATCACAATTTTCTTTACAATTTCCACCTGACACACACCCTCAAAAGGAAAACAAGAAAACAAATATTTATAGAAACTTCTCTTCAAGTTTGTTCCAATAACCGTGATGGAGAAACCGTGTTTGGCTCTTCTTCTTTGCGAATTATATATACTATATAGTATGGACTCGCCCGTCGGTACCTCTGACGTCTGATTGATAAGCGAACCCCCGCGCGCCTTATCTTAATAATATTTAATGCATGGCAAGGCGAAGCGTGGCGAGGCCGCGGAGGCGAACAAAAAATAATGTGTGTGTTGTCACCAAGGGGGAAAGGGTGAAATAAGCAGAGCCCAGGGGCCGGGGGAGGTGTGTGTGTGTGTGTGTGTAGTTTGTGTATAGTGAAAATGAAATTGAAAATAATACAAAACGCTTTGTCGGTC
>VNJU01001324.1:0-39183 GCA_008042675.1 Drosophila seguyi | reverse complement strand
GGGAAATACTGACTACTGTGTCCCTTCTGATCATCCAATCACACCCTTCCAAGTTCACATTCCGGACAGAACGCAATGGAACCTGGGACCACCAGGACCGCCGAGGTCCCTTCATATCTTCACGGATGGCTCTAAATTAGATGGCCGGGTGGGTGGAGGTATTTACTCCGAGCACCTGGGACTAAACGTCTCTTTTAGACTACCCGACCACTGTAGCGTCTTTCAGGCAGAAGTCTATGCCATCAAAGAAGCCCTGAATCAGCTCCCCCCATCCGGGGGTGGAGTCCCAATTTGCATATTCTTGGATAGTCAGGCAGCCCTGAAATCACTTGAAGCCATATCTTCAAACTCGAAGACTATCAACGCCTGCCGCAGATCTCTTCACGAGATGGCGGAGCAGTACGACCTACACCTCATCTGGGTCCCAGGACATAGGGACATCGAGGGCAATTGCGCTGCAGATGAGCTGGCCCGGCAGGGCACAACCTACCCTCTTCTGACGGAGAGCGAGTCACTTGACATGCCCATGGCCACTCGCAGACTTCTCTGTAGGAACCACTTCCACTCCCTGGCGGAAAGGAAATGAGAAAACCTAACAACCTGTCGCCACTCAAGAATGATCTGGCCTAGCCGATCCACCAAGCGCTCCAAGGAGCTACTATCACTAAGCAGGGAAAGCTGCGCCCTTGCCATCAGGGCATTTACTGGCCACTGGCTGCTTGGCACACATGCGTCCAGGCTATCAGTGCATTACAATGACTTTTGCAGAAGCTGCAGGGACGAGGAGGAGGAGGAGACTGTTCTCCACCTCCTCTGCCACTGCCCAGCTCTAAGCAGACGAAGACTGAAATACCTGGGCCACTTCGTCTTTACAGATCTTGCGGAACTAAGCGAGACATCTCCGAGGCAGATAACACGATTCATCCAGGGATCGGGTTGGTGCTCTCTTACTTAGGAATGGTCTTTGGCCCATGAGAACCCTGCAGCAGACGGGGATCTTACCCTTTGCGGCATCACAAAGAGCCTCTTTAGGCTCAAGTGGACGGTCCGGCTCTACGAGCCGGTCGTCACCGCCCTAACCTAACCTAACCCATAAAATAATATAAACTTAGTCTAAAATTTGTCCGGACAAAAAAAATAAAAAAGGACAGATTTCCGGATAGGGGATGTTCTACATTTCTTCCGGATGAAGCAGTTGAAAACAGGACAGATCTGTCCGGAAAAAGGACAAATTGGCATCACTGCTTTTAGGGTCGAGTTCCCAATTGGGAAATGGGCTCCGATGACCCAATCGGTAATTGAGCGGCTCTCCCAACTTGAATTGCTCTCTCTCTTCCTGTATTAGAGGTGCAAAAACATCGATGTTTTTTTTTGACAATAGAGAGCGAGAGCGGGCCGAGCGCCGAATCGATTTGAACATCGCTAGAGATGATAGACGAGCGGAAAATTTTTGTTTTTGAATAATATTATTATATAAGTTTCAAAATTCTTTATCAGGTGTATTCAATCAGTTTAAAGAAGACGCAAACAAATTTTCTGTGAGCGAGTCAGACAGAGCGTTCAGCAAAGATGGGCAAATCATTTCTGACCGCAGGACTCGCCTCAGCCCCGACATTGTTGATAGACTAATATTTATTAAAAAAACCGTGAATTTTTTAATAATATAAAAGAGCTTGATTTTATGTATTAGTTTTTTAATATCAAGAAGTTCCATTTTTAAGTTAATTTATTTGTTTTTGTTTTTGTTCACGAAGTTTCCTTTTTGAGTTAATTTATTAGTTTTTAAGTTCGTGAAAGAATAAATATTTTTTCTTTAATTTTTAATTCAGCAATGAAAGTAAATTTCACCTATTTAAAAATTAAAAAAAAAAATTTAAGCATCGATTTCTTATCGATGTTTTGGGAAGAAACATCGAAAACATTGGTGTCTCCATACATCGATGTTGTTGCACCGCTATTTCTTAAGTACTTATGCTGCAGTCCGTGCAAATTCGAACTAATTGTTTATATCAAAATATATCGATATTTTTGTTAAGGATGGTATTTTATATCACGATTTTTTGTTTTCCAAATATCGAAGTTGCGAAATTTGTTCGATATTTCTTATCAAGACGAAAGCCTGTGTATGCAATATCCCACAAAAAATGTGTATGAAAAGTTTCTCGGTGCATAGGTAAATTTTGTTATAAATTCTAAAAAATTCACATGTTAATCCAACACCGACTCAATAAGGCAATAGGTATGCGATGTTTCGTCAAATATTTATGCATTGTTTAACATCGATATCACCAAAAACATCGTAACACTTCGGAAATCATCGCAAATAACAACATCGATGCTCGTGCATAGATGTTTTCAGCATCACTAGAGCGCGCCACGATACAAAATCGTGAAGAAGCGGAAACTGAAATATAAAAAAAAACTATTCCAAAATAAATTAAATACCCTTAATTAGCAATTTGAACTAGAATCTAAATTTTCCTTTATTACAATTCTCAGGTTTCCCTTCTAACAATTAATTAAAGTAAGCCCTAGTTACAGTCTTACAGTTTTTCCATCTTTTGTAAATTTTCCAATTGAAAAGAATCCCTCCTTCAATTGCAAGGATTTTATTAAAAAGTTTAAGAACCATCTCACGATTTGCAAGTTTTCATATACAGTGGGTCGCAGCTTATTTCGTGCAGTATGGAAGAACCAATTTAAAAGGTCCCTGTAGCTAAACCATTAAAAACAATCAAAAATGTAAACGCAGTGTTCTAAGTTCTTGTATTAAGACTTATTCTGAAATAAGAAAGGAAGCTAACTTACAACATGCCGAAGTTTAAATACCCTTGCAGTAATTAGAAGAAGAAGAAGAATAATGTTCTGATTTTTTCGCTTTCTCGGGCACTGTCATAAAAGAAATGTTGTTAGATTTTTTTCTCAACATTTTCCGATCGGTCCTATGACAGCTATATGATAAAATTAAAACCGAAATTCTAAAATAATACCAAATGGTCAGATCTAAAATTTTATGCAAATATCTTAAAAATTGGCTAACTTATAATTTTTTTTATTAAAATTTACCGATCGTTCCTATGGCAGCTATATGATATAGTCGTCCGATCCGGCCGGTTCCGACTTATATAGTAGTAAGAGCATATAGAAAACTAACTGCAAAGTTTCATTTAGATAGCTTCAAAACTGAGGGACTAGTTTGCGTAGAAACGGACAGACGGACGGACAGACGGACAGACGGAAATGACTAGATCGACTCGACTGATGATGCTGATCAAGAATATGTATACTTTATAGGGTCGGAAATGTATCCTTCACTGTGTTGCAAACTTCTGACTAAAATTATAATACCCTGCAAGGGTATAAAAAAGCAAACTTCTTCATTCAACAATGGAGTAAATCAACAAAAACTAAATTAAGGGCTTTTTTCACGCCACAGCTTATTTCGTGCACTTAATGTGATTAACTTTTAAATTTTAATCTGTTATACAAAATGTCGTGTGGCCTCTTTTCTTATTCTGAATGCCTTTTAGAATATTTCCAATCGAAGTTAATAATTTTTGTAAGGCTTCCAGATTAGTTTTAAACAATTTTCCAAGTGCACAAATTTTTCGTTAAATTTTGGTTAAAAACTTAGGGGTCGCAGGGGCCATGTTTTCCAAACTTTGTATTAAGTTAGCATTTTATATTGAACATATTTCCATTCCATAGAGCGCCCTTTGGGCCCAAACTAAGACACGACCTCCGCCTTGCTTTTTCTCACTCATTTGCCTGCCATTAGGATTAAATTGGTTAATTCTGGACTCGTTGGTAAAGATAAAGACATTCCAAATGTAAATCGTCCCAATTATAGGCTCTTAGAATGCCATTAAATGATAAGGACTAAGGCGATTTTTAACAATCGAAGTGCATATACCTAGTCTGGATCAAAGCTTACAAAAAATATGCCCAAACAATGTAATTTTTTTAATTAAAAATACAAGAAATTTTAATATATAAACAATTTTAAAAATGAAATTTAATCACTTAAGAATTTTATTGGCAGCTCTTTGCAAATCAAAAAGATAAACTCGCTGCGATCAAGAAGAATCAAGATCAAGGAGAACGAGAAAAAAATTAAAATTTTTTTTATAACGAATGGCAAAAGTGAAGAACATTTTTAACAGAGAAAGTGAAATTAACAGCAAAGAGAACAAATTAACGAACAAATAACAGAACCAATGTAGGTTTTTCCCGCCAGCTCTAGCGTTTTTCGAAAATTTTCTGTAGATAACAGAATCAAAAGATTAGTCTTCTTTGTCACTAATTTATCGATTGTCAAACAGCTGACGGCCCGCGTTGCCAGCCACAGGCGAAGTAGGCGACTGGAAGGAGCGCTGTAGTCTGGCAACGCTGACTGATTTTGTTGTTCTCACCCGATTTCGAGCTCTGTGAAATTATCAGTATTAAAAAATCAACAAAGCACAGGAAAGAACTGACGTTCCTAGTGCAGCACAACAGAAGCCAATTGCACTGCCCCAATACTCATTATGCGTTGAACCGTCTAGCAGGCGCCAATTAAGAGCACAACGACCACACGCAGAGAGGGCGTCAACTATCAGTAGTGGGGGTGGATCCGACCGAAAAACAGGAGAAAAAAGCCAGGAAAGGAACCCATATCCAACTAACTTACGAATTCGCAGCCCCAAGCAGCATGAGCAACCACAGATACCATCACGGGGGCAACTACATGCACCCCCGCATGTCCTACCCCCCACACCACTTTACCTACGTCTCCTCGTGCGTCAAATACATGATCTTCCTGCTGAACTTCCTCTTTTGGCTCTTCGGGGGCCTGCTCCTGGCCATTGGCGTGTACGCCTTCATGGACAAGCTAAAGGATGGCAACGGCTGGGTCCGACTGGACACGGTTTACGACGTTATATTCAACATTTCGCTGGTGATGATTATAGCTGGCATCGTGGTGTTTGTGGTCAGCTTCGCCGGCTGCTTGGGCGCCCTCCGCGAGAACACCTGCCTGCTGAAGTTCTACTCGATGTGCCTGCTTATGTTCTTTATTATGGAAATGACGCTGGCCATCATCTGCTTCGTGTTTCCGCAGTACATGAACTCCTTCCTTGAGTACCAGTTTACGGACAAGATCATCCATTCTTATCGCGACGACACCGACCTGCAGAACTTCATTGACTTTGCCCAGCAGGAGTTCAAGTGCTGTGGCTTGAGCAACGCCGGCTACCAGGACTGGAGTGAGTATCAATGGGCTTCGGTTTCAGCTAAGATTATCTAAACTCATCCTTTGTGCAGGCAAGAACGAGTACTTCAACTGCTCCTCGCCGTCGGTGGAGAGGTGCGGCGTACCTTACAGCTGCTGTATCAATGCCACCGATATTAGTTCCGGCCTGGTTAACATAATGTGCGGCTATGGGGTGCAGGAGCATTCGGTGGCCGCCGCCAGCAAGCGCATCTGGACCAGCGGCTGTATCGAGATCGTTCGCGTTTGGGTGGAACACAACCTCTATGTGATTGCTGGCGTAGCTCTTGGCATCGCCCTGCTGCAGCTGTTCGTCATCTACCTGGCCAAGACCCTGGAGGGCCAGATCGACTTGCAGAAGTCGCGCTGGTCGTGAGTGCCATGCCACCATCCGTACATGTACGGATACCCACCCTGCGAAGACGACCCCTACTACAACTCGCGGATGTGAGGCGGGCGAGCTGTGCTGGTCCTGGCCGTGCTCAAATAGTTTCCAATCGAATCCCCATACTCCTAGATCAATCCATAGTTCTCCAGCACCCTATTGTTCTCTCTCTGTGTACCGGAACATGTTCAGTTCCCTTGCCCCAAATAAGTCTTACAATCGTATCGATACTCTCTAGACTAAGTGATAATATTTATAATCATACATATGTGTAACCGCAAGTCGCAGCAGCTCTGTATGTTTTTAACGTCAGCGTGTGATGCTTAGTCACAAGTAAAATCGAACAAATTGAATGTTTTACCCAAGTAAATGTATGCAATATCGTACTATTTAAAAGACACTTGTATATAAGCTAGCGAGTTCCATAAGAAATATGCATTTAAAATGAGATTTATATTTAAACGCGAAACCAAAACTGCATGCACGTTTGTTAAACATAACATAACTAGACTTATTAGCAATTTTAAGTATCTGTGTGCGAACCTTGTTGTCCTGCGTGTTCAAATACAGACATTCTATACGTGTAAGCATGCATTTCACTTTGGGGAACTTTACAGGAATGCATATCGACAGGAAAAGTCCGATATGATTTTACTACGGCGCTAAATGTAATCAATAATAACGTAAACAATTAAGAATCAAACTCGTCAAACGTGGATGTATATAACTCGGGCTAATTAGTTTAGGTAAAAAACTTGTTCTGTGCTACTAACAAACAAATCACGATTGCATAGTATTCATGCTGTGAAGGATGTCCGGTTTGAGTTTACTCCATGGCTATCGGATAACCAGGTTAAAGATTTGTTATTATTGCGAAATTGTATATTTTAACGCCACAATCTAGAACAATTCATCGAACCTTGAGCCTGATAACCTCAATATGCTAAGACAGATAAGCAAGTCAATGAAATAATGAAGTCGAGTAGAGAAACACAATCTTACAAGCGACTTGAGAGGAATGGGACCCCCTATAGAGATAGTATTACATATACAATCGTTGTTTATTCTACGCAATCGCTTGCAATTGCTGGTATAAAAAAGAGAAAATGAAATACAATCTTCTTCAGTACTTGATAATGGAGCGAATGCTCTCGCCCTTGTGCATCAGGTCAAAGGCCTCGTTGATCTTGGACAAAGGCAGCTCGTGGGTAATGAACTCGTCCACCAACAAGTCCTTGTTCAGATAGTCCTCCACCAGTTTGGGTACATCCGAAACGGAGCGCCAACCGCCGAAGGCAGATCCCTTCCAAACACGACCCACCACCAGCTGGAAAGGCCGTGTAGAGATCTCCTGACCAGCGCCGGCAACACCGATAACCACGGAGGTGCCCCAGCCCTTGTGGGTGGCCTCCAAGGCTGCGCGCATGGTGTTCACATTGCCAATGCACTCGAAGGTGTAATCGAATCCGCCGTCGGTCAAGTCAATCAAGTAATTCTGGATGGCTCCCTTGTCGGCCACATCCTTGGGATTAACAAAGTCGGTAAAGCCGAATTTCTTGGCCAACTCAAACTTGTCTGGGTTGATGTCGATGCCGTAGACCTTTCCTGCGCCGGCCTTCTTGCAGCCCAAGCCAACGGCCAGGCCAACTGCTCCCAGGCCCCAAACGGCGCAAGTACTGCCAGGTGTTACCTAAAAAATAAATTAATTAGTTTCTAGAACACGAACATTACGTAAAACAGTTATGAATTCTCCACAAAATTGTTAGTATATATCATAAGAAGTTTAAAGGTAATTTAAGGACACTGCAGGACACTCCCTATAAAGCCCACCTTGGCTGTGTTCAGGGCGGCTCCATAGCCCGTAGAGATGCCGCAACCCAGCAGACAGACCTTCTCCAGCGGTGCCTTCTCGTTGACCTTGGTCAGCGAAATGTCCGCCACCACCGTGTACTCCGCAAAAGTGGACGTTCCCATGAAATGGAATAGCTGCTGGCCCTTGCAGGAAAGACGGGAAGTGCCCTCGGGCATAACACCCGCACCCTGGGTCAGACGGATCTTCTGGCAGAGATTCGTCTTGCCGCTCTTGCAGAACTTGCACTCGTCGCACTGTGGAATGTACAGAGCGATGACGTGATCGCCGGCCTTGAACTTTGTCACTCCCTCTCCAACGCTTTCCACAATGCCGGCGCCCTCATGGCCCAGGACCACTGGGAACAGACCCTCGGGATCGGCTCCGCTCAAGGTGAAGGCGTCCGTGTGGCAGACCCCCGTGGCAGTAATCTTGATGCGCACCTGTGGGAAATTGGTATAATTAATCACCTAATCATAAACCAATACTAGCAAAGCAATGAACTAACCTCATACGCCTTGGGCGGCGCCACCTCAATGTCCTCGATGACCAGTGGCTTCTTGGCCTCCCAAGCGACCGCTGCCTTGCATGTGATAACCTACAATCGAGTTGTGTTTGCGCGAGTGTTTCTTCTAATTAGTATTCCTCGGGCTGAACTTACCTTGCCTTCTGTAGCCGACATTTTGCAGTGGAAAAGTTTTGCGACAAGATCAAGTGGCAAATAAAGAGGGTGGAGAAAAACTGGCGATAACGAAGAGGAGGCGGGAAAAGGCCGGTCTTCAGTGTGACCAGATCGCGATCGTTAATTTAAGCTAAAAAGCTTATCCTTTTTTTTTGGCTTGAGAATTCGAGGGATACGAAATCTTTTATTACCATCAGAAAAAAAATAATTCTAAATCCCTATCTTACTTTTTTAAAGAATATAATAATAAAGTCCAATTAATAATAGTCTACATTTCTTGTTGCCATCTAAAGGCCAAAACGCGAATGATTTTCAAAAGTCATATATCTTGCTGTACTAAAGAAATCTTAATTACATAATTTGAAAATGGAATATTAAAAAACACTAAAAGAGAAAAAATATTTTTTAATTGAAAAATTGTGAACATTTTACAAAAGTTTAACTGTTTACTTTTTATGCTAATTTGTTAAACTACAAAAACAATCTTGGAATAGTTTTCCAAACTAATATTAATGCTTTTTGGTCGTTTTTATTTATAAAAACTCTATCCTCCAAAGGGTAGTTTCATTTTTTAATATGAATTATTATTATATATATATAAATATATATTTTTATATATTTTTTAAGTCGCTCGGATGCAGCCTTAGGATGATCCACTAAATTAATACAAAAATTTAAATAATTGACTTAGGTTCCGAATATCTTATTCTCTTTATTACCTTGTTTTATATGTGTCTTAACTTTACTAATGAGGGTTAAATGTAAGGTTTAATTCTGGTTTGAAAACAATGTTGAGTATGTTTTCTACATAAGCTTGTGCATATGTATGTAGACAATACGTAGACAAAAAGCGAAGCCAACTTCACTCTACCTAAGTCAGCTGTGTCTACTGGAAATACTGTTATTCTTTAGTGTTAATGCAGTGCTAAATCCAAAAACCATTTTAATAATGATAAAAAATATTAAAAAACTGTTTCAATTGAACAAAATTAATTTTCAAAGAACGTAATTTTAATGGCACATTAACTGTTGTTGTTGTTGCCAAAATACTGCATTTTAAAAGCTAAACATGGCCAAGGCGCAGGCGCCAAATTTCTTGTAAACATTGCCCGCCCAACCCAAAATGCAACAAAAAGCGCCAATGAACGCAAAATCGGCACAAGGACATGCCAACACAAGCCAGGAAAAATCAATAACAAGACAGCCGCGAAGCGACAGAGGCCGGAAGTGCACTTTTTTTGCATTACTGCGCGTTAAGTAACTCCTGGGAAGCAGTAAAAACGTGAATTTCAGGAGAAAAGTGATGTAGGTTTTTTATTGCTAAAACGCTTTGAAAAAACTCTACAATGGTGGGCAAAGGATCCAGCGGCTTGGGCGTGGACACAAACACGGGCAGCAAGGAACGCCCAGTTTTCATTCCGCCCCGGAAACGTCAACAAACTAAATCGGAGGCCAAGAAGCAGAACTATGTGGACCATATTGTCAGTGTGCAGGTTGGTAAAAAGGTAATAAACACGAACCATTTTCACCCCGCCATTCATTATTGCGTAGCAAAACCGACCCAAGCTGTCACCCTCGAACCCAGGCCTCGAGGAGGAGCTCCGCAAGTCAAAGCTCATTATCAAGAACAAACAGCCACTGCCGCAGCTCCCGGGGGAGTTGGGCGTGCCCAGTGCCCAGGATACCTTGGCCAGTACCCACTCGGCCAGCTCCACGCAGCACAGCCAGAAATCTGCTCGGTCGGCCGGTAATCTTAATGAGCTGCAGAACTTCGAGTCCATTTCGCAGGGCACCAAGTCCACGTCGCAGAGGCATGAAAGCAGCACCGTGACGCCGAGCAGCTGTTGCTACTCGGAGAGCAGTCTGGACGCCAAGCTGAGCAAATCGCAGGACTGCCTGAGCAACCGCTCCTCCTCCAAGAAGCGGGTTAACATCCGAACTTCGGATCTGCCTGGACAGGCGCGTAATCAGCGCTCCTCGCCTGAGATCGCCAACTACGAGGACCTAGAGTCCGGTGAAACCAGTGTGCTAAACACTTACGACCAGAGTCTGGAGCGCGGCTACCAAGCGCGAAAGGAGGGCGGCGGCAACTACCTGACCATGACGGGCACCATTAAGCGGGGCCGCAAGAAGGGCCAGTCCGTAGATCTGCAGATCAACATAAGCCGCGAGGAGCTGGAGCAGCTGAATGCCCACGCGATGGCCAGTGACGCGCAGAAGGGGAGAAGCTTGTGCTGCACCTGCAGCTTCGGCACCGGACTCCACATCCTGATCATTTCGCTGCTGTGTCTGCCTTTCGTGACGCTCATCTCGGCGGTGTACTCCTTTTACATCGGCACGCTCACCTGGTACAACATGTTTAACTACTACTGCGAGGAGCGGACCTATCTCCACAAGATCCTGGTGACGCCGCTCCTGTTCGTGGCCTACCCACTGGCCATTGTGCTGTGCACTTTTGGGCTCGGCATCTACTCCGGAGTGCGGCAGCTGAGCCTGCAGTACAGCAGCTGGGTGAACGACATCACGGACATCGAGAAGGGCTTTTACGGGTGGCTGTGCGGCTTCCTGCACATGCCCGACTGCAGTCCCTACGAGGTGGTCATCCTCACTGACATCTGTGTGGCGCCCCAGGATCCGCAGCGGCTGCACATCAACAAGCCGCGCCAGGAGCTGTCCATGTA
Organism: Drosophila seguyi; assembly: GCA_008042675.1. Lineage (NCBI taxonomy): Eukaryota > Metazoa > Arthropoda > Insecta > Diptera > Drosophilidae > Drosophila > Drosophila seguyi. Next base: position 28,338 of record VNJU01001324.1, on the reverse strand, counting down.
GGATGTGTTTGGCCTCAGTTTCGTTTGTGGCCCCAGATTTTCGACCATAAGTGTGATATAAAGACGTAATTGCATTTGCAATTTAGTGCAATGCTGGCAGGAGTAAGATCAACACAATAAGTTTCCTTTGGCCAAATTTGTTCCTTTTACATTGACATAATCGTATGTCTGCAATTGCAGCTTTAGAGAACGGAAATATACTAAATATATCGAAGCCACAACATAATCCAAACCCTAGAGAGACTAGCATTTAAGTTGAGAGAAATCTAACACTCGCACAGCGCCTAAAATAGAGAAGATAAACTTCGGCTAACCGAACCTAATATAACCTTGCAAATGTCACGGAACTATCTGCCAACAATCAGTAAAGAATAAATTGCTCAAATGTCACAGATTTCACAGAAATCAGTCATTACTATTTTTTGTCTGAAAGCCACTTTACGAAAATCCCTTATTAATCAGCTTCGGTAATTTTGCAAATCATTAAACAATCTATTCACTAATCCGAATAATTATTTCTATAATGCTATATCTGTGATTCGACAAGGTTATCCTTTATATTAACTTATCATTGCATCCATCATAATTTCGGCCCATTTGCAAGGTTTATATACAAAACACAGTTAACTGTTGTATTTGGGCACTAGCCTGCCTCTTGAAACTCTGCTTTCCTTTCAATCTTAAAGCCAAATTTTATAAATAAGAGCCGTATATATCGAACTGATATCGCATTTACAGATTTTGCATTTATCTTCAGAGTGAACTAAACCAAAAAGAGCAGCCAACGTAAATGCGCAGTTGTCGTGATGGAAACTTTTTCTTAGTTTTAAGCAAACAATTTTTTATTTTTACGTCAATAATAAAAAAAAGATGAAAAAACAGCAGCAGAGTCACACATCTATATACACACACATAATTCTATAAGCAAACGTTTTTAAAATAGAAATTCTATATGTTAAGAAAATTAAGAATCCGAATATCAAACTCTTATTGAAATGAATATATTAGCCAGAGAAATAAAGCCAATAAAAGTATATAGCAAACACAAACAAACCTGTTATTCTTATTGCGTTCTTAAAGGCAACCTGTTACTTGTTCATTTATTTGCATACAAATTTGTTTATATTTTTCAATTAAACTGCAGCGGCGTCAAACTCGTATATCAAGAGAAAACGTAACGGATATAGACACTATGTACACTGAAATAAAAGTTGAAGAAACAATTATGGTACTTCAAGGCATTTTTAATTTTTAGCCCATTTAATTATTAAATTTCTAAGTAAATTTTAAACTACAGAAGATTTCTAAAGGTGCACAAATTTTAATTACTGACCCAAACATTCCAGTGAATGTAAACCTAAAGAGAATAATTCTTTCAGAAAGCGAGAGGCAAAGAGCTTTTTTACTTGACTCTTGTTTTGCCGGCATGAACACCCACCACAAATCAATATGTAAACAAGCGTCTAGCAGTAAATAAAAACCAGCTGTTCCCGAATGCCTTTAACTAACAAGAAAGAGCGCAGCAACAAATTACAGGAGAGAGCGAATATAAAGAACGATAAAGGGGGCTCGCCTCTCGTGATGAATACCCTCATTAGGCACCCAACAAGAACTCCCAAGTCAGTAGTTTTCTGTAAAATTAAATTATATGTGCTTATAATTTTGACACTCTCCAGGGGTCTCGATTAACCGATTATAACTGTACTGCGGTTGATCAAATACACGCACATAGATTCGTACAAGCAAAATTTAAATTTATACATACGGACACTACTATAATTACCAACTTGCCAGCGCAGCAATCAAACGGATCAGAAACTGAACTCAGTTCCAAATTTGCTTTTAAAGCGAGCAGACGTGCGCTGCTGCAAGAAGAATATACTAAACATATAGTTTCGGTAAACATGGCAACGGACAACCTAACAGCTGTGCTTTACGGCATCGAGGACCTGCGTCTGGTGAGTTCCCGACCCGGAAATGAATTAACAACTGTTTAACAGCCACAAATTTACTCCCTGCAGGAGCAACGTCCTATTCCGGAAATCGGCGACGATGGTAAGCAATTGACTTTAGGGATAATAATTTTTGACATCGCTTATACGAAAATAAATGTAAATTGGAACTTTTTAAAATATTTTTGAAAAAAGTACTAAGAAAATGTTATTTTACTATTCACCTTATCTTAAGTTAATTAATTTAACAAATTTTTTCGATTTGTCAAATATAGACAATGTACAGACAAAAAATTATACCTTGTATTTTAGGGAACCACCAAACCCCAGATACAAACTGATTCGAATTTTCAGAAAAATTATTTATAAACTGTAGAAAATACCCTTTAAAAATTAAAAAAGAGTGATTACTAATTTAATGTTTGTTTTTATTTTTATAACTTAATAAAAAAAATAAAAATTAAAAGGTAAAAATTTCTAAAATAAGTAAGTAATAAGTAAGTAAGCAACAATTTTTAAAATCTACCTTAAAAACTTTTAAAAATTGTTACTTACTTACTTAAGGGTTTTGTTCTGAGTGTATTATAGATAGCGCTTAATGAATATATCATAATCTATTAAATTAATCTCGTAGATAATAATACATCAGGTACGCAGACATCATGATAATATGGTTCCAATATTAGATGCAATTATTAGCCAGGAATGCCATACATTTACATTTCAGAAAAAAAACTGCCAAAATGTGTACAAGAAATAATATTAAATTGACAATTTACTGCTTAAGGATTCATATCCACGAATTTTTTAATCATTCATTTTTGTGTCGTTTTACAGAGGTGCTGCTGGCCATGGACAGCGTGGGCATCTGCGGATCTGATGTGCACTACCTCGCCCACGGGCGTATCGGGGACTTTGTGCTGACCAAGCCAATGATCATTGGCCACGAAGCCGCTGGTGTGGTGGCCAAACTGGGCAAGAAGGTGACCAACCTAAAGGTGGGCGATCGCGTGGCCATCGAGCCGGGCGTGCCCTGTCGCTACTGCGACCACTGCAAGGGCGGCCAGTACAACCTCTGCGCCGGCATGGTCTTCTGCGCCACTCCGCCTTATGATGGAAATCTGACAAGGTACTACAAGCACGCGGCGGACTTCTGCTTCAAGCTGCCCGATCACGTCTCCATGGAGGAGGGTGCTCTGTTGGAGCCACTTTCTGTGGGAGTACACGCCTGCCGTCGCGCAGGAGTCGGCTTGGGCTCCAAGGTGCTCATTCTGGGTGCCGGTCCTATAGGCCTGGTCACTCTACTGGTAAGATACTCCCTCCTATTCTGTCAGATGGGTGTTTAGTGATTGAGTTTCCCCACTTAGGCCGCCCAATCAATGGGATCCTCGGAGATTCTGATTACCGATTTGGTGCAGCAGCGTCTGGACGTGGCCAAGGAGCTGGGCGCCACGCACACGTTGCTTCTGCAGCGGGATCAGCCTGCCGAGGAGACCGTCAAGGTAGTGCACCAGACAATGAGCGGAGTTCCAGACAAGGCCATCGATTGCTGCGGAGCTGAGAGCAGCGCCAGACTGGCCATCTTTGTAAGAAAGAACCTTAGCCATTGTATATAGATTGAAATCTATCGTCTAACTTATATTTTTCCAGGCCACACGCTCCGGTGGAGTGGTGGTGGTGGTGGGCATGGGAGCTCCAGAAGTGAAGCTCCCGCTGATCAACGCTCTTGCCCGCGAGATTGACATACGCGGCGTTTTTCGTTACTGCAATGAGTAAGTGTTTAAAGAGGTCTTGAGCATTTAAGGCTGCTAATTGTTTGTTCCCAGCTATTCCGCCGCCTTGGCCTTGGTGGCCTCCGGCAAGGTGAATGTCAAGCGTTTGGTGACACACCACTTCGACATCACAGAGACGGCTCAGGCGTTTGAGACCTCACGTCACGGCACAGGAGGGGCCATCAAGGTCATGATCCACGTCCAGCCGCGGGACGCCAACAATCCAGTAAAATTCTAAATACATTCTCTTATCTTTAAAACTAGCTGTGCGTAATTCGATTTTGATTATTTTTCGGGCAAACATGGCCAGACATCGTGCTTTTCTGGGGACAGTTCGACTAGAAGTGTCGTTAAAAATAATATAACAATTATCAGCTTAGCCTAATACAAGTACTGAATGAACTCCAGAGCCTCCACTTGTCCCCTTGGCTCACCCTTGGTATTATAGTTCCTCAACTCCGGCTTCTTGTTACCAGCGATAAGCCGCAGGTATTGGCGGGTGCTTTCAGTCATTATATTCAGTTGTATGTCCCAGCCATCGCGACACGGCGAGGAGAAGATGGTGGAACAGTGGCAGTTGATCAGCTGCTGCCACCTGGCAGTGAAGCCCACGCCCAGGTAATTGTTCGCTTTGTCCACGACTACAATAGGCAGATCCTCTCCGGACAGCAGGCGCACCAGTTTTCGTAGCTTTCGCTGCTGAAAGGTCCAGTAGTAGCTGGCGGGATCGTACAGCATAACCAGCATGTCGCCGCTCCTCTGCTCGCTCAGCTCAAAGTAGTTCCTCGGCGGCGAGTCTTGTTTAGGAGAAGCTCCCAGTACAACGGCTCGGAAGAGCTGATCGTGCAGCAACTGCTCGCAGAACTCCTTTAGGTACTTGTGGCTGACCAACTTGTGCATTTGATAGACGCGGCCCCGGCTATCCTTGCCGTATATCCTAGGGGGCAATCCCTTTCGGTAGCTGCCAAAGTCCTCCGAATTCAAATTCTTGTTGAACTCCCTGATGGTGGAGATATCCCGCAGACCGAACAGAATTCGCCCAGCGTACTCCTGAACAAGCTGATAGAGTAACTTCAACCATGTGGCATTTAAATCGACCGGTTCGTGCCGGTGTTTAGCCAAAAAATTGAAGGCCACCACCTGTGGGGCATCGATAGTCAGTTTATTATCCGGTAAGTCTTCGCCTTCAGCCTCATCTTTTTGTGGAGGTCGCCACAGCAGCCAGGGAACTGAGTTCTTATCCATTAAATATGTCCTTCCTATGAAAACTAGAAACTAAACTCTGCAATAGCAACTATTTTTGTTAACCGGTCAATTTCACAACACAAAATAAAAGCTTAAACATTAAAGCTTTCGTTAACATTGTTTACGTTTCAGTTTCACCTGTTAGCTTAACAGCATTTGTAGCAATTTGGAAATACCTGTGAAGAAAAATATGTATGAATGAATAATGTAATTTGAATTTCAATTAAAAGAGGAAATCGTTCATAGTAACTAATCAAATTATGTGTGATGTAGTCAAGTTTTATTAACGTCCCTGAAGCTTACATTTAATAAAAATTATTAAACAACAAACCATCAGTTTTTCTGTATTTCAGAACCAACAGAAAGTAAATAACTATAAAAGTATGGATTTCATGTAGTATTAAAGCCATTGACTTAATTTTTCTGCTAATTTTTGTACAAACTAAACATATTTATAAACTTAACTGGTGTGCAAAGTGTGTTTGTGCCGTGATAAGGCGCTGGCCAAGTCAATTGGTCTAAGATAAACAGAACCCCGTTTGCATAACCGAAAACTAATCAACAGTTAGCCTAAGCCCTTAATATTATTCATATATATAAATACATATATATATAAAAATAGAAAATACAGTGTAGATTCTTTCTGGTAGCACCCACTGGGCTGTGTAGACGCCAATAAAGCTCCAGGCCCGAGTGCGACCTAGAAGCGCACCTGCTTGAGCTTGTCGTAAATGCTGAAGTACAGGGCCGTCGTCATGCTTGACTTGAGGAGTGTGGGGGCCACGCCCTTGTACAAGCCTCTCACGCCCTCCTGCCGCACGGTGAGCTGCATGCAATCCCACACTCCGCGGCACTGGAGCGTCTGCCCGAAGGTCTGGCGGTTCGACTCGAAGCCCTGTATCTGCAGTCTTTTCTTGATCAGGTCGAAAGGGTACACTATCGTCTTGGACAGCATGCCCGAGGAGGCACCCAGTCCCAGCAGCGTCCATGTGGGCAGTTGACTGCGGTCACCCACATCCATGAAGGCGCACGCCCAGTCGCTAAATAGGCGGTAGGCCATAAAATTGGTTCCCATCAGTGGCGTGATCTGCAGCAGGGCTGAGGAAAGGCCGCGGTACATGCCCCGCGGTCCCTCCTGTCGCACAATCGCCGAAACAGCCCGCGTCGCGTTCCTGTATCCTTTGCTCTTGTCTTGGGCGATCAGGCGGGTGCGAATTACGTCCAGGGGAGTCGAAATGATCACCGCCGCTCCACCGGCCGCGGCGCCGCACAAAAAGTTGGACAGATGTGGGTGATCTGCCAGGTGCTTTGTCTGCTTAGCCAACAAGCTTAACTGCTCGTACGTCCAGAACTGACAGATACCGTACATGATGCTCAACACCTGAGCGGGATTGTGGCCCTTCCAAAAGGCCAGGAGCCCCTCCTCTCGGTAGATTGTTTTCACCGCCTGCCCGATTGATGTGTATTTGGAGGTCAGGGCTCCCTCTGCTCCGGCTGCCTCCTTGCCGCGGAACTTTCCTAGCGGCTCCACCTGCAACTGAAAGCGGATCTTGAGCACGTCCAGAGGCTGGCAGGTGGAGCGTGTGATGGCAGCCGATAGACCGCCGGCCAACATTTGGTGGAGCTGCTCCCGGGTGCTGTGCGTGCGTCGCGGAACGGGGGCGGTGGTGGTGCTGCTGCTGGTGGTAGCGGTGGCCTCGCTGCTAGAGCCTGTGGTTGCCGCCATGTCTGTGTCGGAACTGCTTTGGTTTCGCTTTCGGTATGCGTATGTTTGCTCGTGCGGATTTCACTTTTATTGCTGCGACTGCCAACTCTTCAATGGCATTTCTGTAAAAATTAAGAAAACCAAACAGGCCGGGAAGGCAACGTTATTACAGTCGAAATTCAATAATTCGAACCACTAACTGACATTTTTACTGCTTGGCGTGTTCATATTTTCCTATGATAATATAGAACAATTACTTTTGCTTTATTTGGTTTTTTTTAAGCTTAAACTTGATTTAAAGCTAAATTTAAGAGTTTCCATGAAATTAGTTGGCGAAATTGTGAAACTAAAAGTTAGGTTCTTTATGTTGAAAGAAACAATAGAACTTTTGTAATAACAAGCGCTTTCAAATTACTTTCAATACTTTTAAGGCTAAAATGATTGTGAAACGGAAGTCTAATATACGCACTAGTTGAAGCTGCTAAAAATACCTGCAATAAGAGGCTTGACTGTAGCTTTCATTCAAAGCGTTTTAGAGGTGCGGTCTGGCGCAAACTCCAAATTGTTTACGCATTCATCATCTTGATGGCCAAATTGATGTGTAAAATGCGTAGACGACGGCAAAGAAGGAGGTGGTGGACCTAGTAGTATGCAATGATTAGATGGGACTTACGAGTGTCATGCTCCACGGAGCGTGGGGATGTCGCCGCGATTACTTCACTATTATCTCTGCTTCGCCCAAGTGCGCGCAAATTCGCCAAGATCCCGAAATAGATTCCAGGTTCAGACCCAGGCCATTCATTGATGAACGAGGGACGCCTGACTGACAAAAAGTCTGGGGGGTATTCGGGTTTATCAGCGATTTCACTTTTTCCCGCTGCCAACGGCCGTTTTTGTTGTCCGATGCTCCGTTGTTCGCTGACCGTTGTCCACTTCCAGTTCGAATTCCACTTCCAATTCCAATTCCGATGCTGCTGGCCAGATAAAAGAGACAAAGCCGTCCATGGCATATACTTGAGATAATGATCTCAGCGATCCCTACGGCGGGAACGTGGCCCAGAGGGAACTCACCTGGAGCATATGCGTCCGTACGCGGGCAGAGTGCAGCAGTTACTGCGGCGGCGAGGCTTCTTCATTACAGGCAGAGGCCGCGGATTGCGTCAAAACTTTCTTTTCGCCAGGCATCCGCCGTCTCTGTTCCGCCAACCGTGTCTGCGTATTTGACTTGTAATAGTAGTCAGTGAGATGCCGTTGCATTTATGTTGGCCACTTCCACTTCCACAAACTGGTTTTCCCGTGATAGCTCCACAGCAGCAACAGCAAAAACAACAAAACAAACAAAATTACGTCGCCAGTGCAAGCGGCCAGCTGTTCGAGCCGCTGGAGGTGAGCTTTCTAAACAGCGCCGATTGCTATCGACTATCGGCAGCGGCTATCGATAATAGCTTAAAAAAGCTGTGTGCTTGTTAAAAATAGCCAAAAATATTCTTGATTTTAATAAAATTAAAGTACAAAATAATTATATTTTATATTTAAAGCCCCACAAAAGGAATTTTAGATTCATGGTTGTAGTTCTTAACACGGTAGTTAGTTAGTTACCATGCTTCGATTGAACATTGCTAAACAAATTATCTTTCAAATTTTATTTAAAAATAATACTCTAAAGATATCATAATAATAATAATAATATTCGATAAAATGGGAAAACCCTGGAAATAAAAAATACAGTTCTTAGCTTTTAAATGTACAGGCGGGCACGAACACGTCGATGCCACTTGGGCGCGCTTTTAATCTTAAACTGCGGCTTAAAGTGTAAAACACAGAATTTATAAAAATGATTCTATTTCCAGCCAATACCACCCGTGGGAGCTGCAACAGCTGGAGCACTGGGAGTAGGCTTATAGTCAGGGGGAATGCTAAAGCCAAGCACCTCAAAACTGCCACTTGGAGGAGCAGCTGCAGCTGCGGCTGGTGGGTTGGTTGGATATGGTGGCGATTTGTGTGCAGCCTGAGGCACTGGATTTGGTGAAAAGTGGACAGGTGGCGCAGGTGGTGTGTCCTCAGCCTTGGGATACAGACTGGGCGCAGCGGCTCCTCCGTTGGCTCCAATATTACCGGATCCAGGCTTATTGTCAAATGGATAGACGGCATACCTGGGCTTAAAAGTATTGGACTCGAATTGCTCGTCACTAACGTCCTCTTGGAAAAGTGGTGAACCTGGAGATTGGATAGTGAATTAAAAAGATTGATTTTTCATCACATTTCTTCCCTTAGTAACAGATCTCACCTGGATAAGAGTTTCCATTGGACTGGGACTTGTCAGTCTGACCGGGTCCCTTGTCCCCGGCGCTACCTAATAGCGGTACGGTTCCAATGGTTAGTGGAAAGTCCACCACCAGATCTCCTCCGCCGTGTAGCTTAAAGGTCTTGGCAATAAAGCGGAGCGTGTAGCTAACTCTGATAGGGTCCTTTTCACTTTGGGTTGTGGGTGTTGTCGGTGGCACCACTAGGAATTCATTAAACTGCGCTTTGTTGTGCTTAAGCACCTCACCACAGTGCTTGTCCGCCACCCTCGTCTCGGTGACCTTGAGCTGCTCCTTCACTCCGGAGGAGTTGGCGCGATATGTTACATTCTTAAGCAAGCGTACCTTCACATCCATACATTGCACATCTGACTGATTGTCCAGCACCAAATGGAAGTGAATCTTTTGGCCGGGCACGTAACCAGAGTACGTAGTGCTCACGTCCATAACCATCGGCTTGTTGGCTCCAAAGATCGAACCCCACCAAAAGCTCTTCGACTCCAGGCGCTTCAATGGTTCCTGTATGAGAGATTATTTAATTAAAAATTGGTTCTTGTTGAATTTATTCATTTATCTACCGTGTATTCATGGCGCTTGTTCAGATCGTGGGGCAGGATCACAGAGAAGCACTGTTTGAAGGTGTTGTTGTAGCGGACGGAACGATCTATGGTTAGAGTGACCTCATGCTTGATCTGCCCGTGGGCGCCGTTGAAGGAGGTGGGCGCATCGGGCGGAATGGTGGCCCGGAAGGGGAATACATATTTTCCCGTGGGCAGCTCTATCTGGGACCCACCGTTCTGGCCGTATACGTACTGGTCTGTGCTGTAGTAGACTTTCGTCGTGGTGTGGGTCACCAGGGACTTAGTGGTCTTCCCATCCTCGCCCACCCGCTCCTCGCTCTCCTGCCAGCGCGTCTCTCCATAGCCGTTTATGGTTATAAAGATCGCTGCAATTGAGTTAATTTCTCTGTACTGCGGGTATGTAATTCAATTATGCATTTACTTTAATTGTATTTGACCTTAGGCTCTTTGTATGGCGCTCAGCGGTATTGTATTGGAAAATGGATTCGCTATAGCGACACAAAAATCATTTGTTAATCTACAAACAATAATTCCGAGAATAAAATATGAGTTAAACAAAACGAACAAACGCACATAATGATGCTATTAATTTGACTAGTTGATACACTTTGAAAGAAAAAAGGAACACCACCTATTAAAGTTGCTTTTAAGCTGAACACGAATTTTGAGTCATATTAGTTTCTAAACAGACTTAAATACTGTTATCCTGTTTATGCTTTATTAAAATAGCAATAATGTAATAAAAGTCTTAGAAGATTTCCGAAATAGTCTACTGATAACAAAGTTTTAAAGTGCTAAAACTATTCTGTCAAAACAGAAATAAAATAAGTTTACTAATACGATTTCTGAAAACCAAAGTCACCTACAATTACCTTCTTTATGTTCCGTCTAAATGAAACCCTAGATGTGAGTGTCCAGTGAACAGAATCAAATGTCTAATAATATAAACAGCGGTCGCAATTTCAAAATAAAACTAGTTTTTCAGACGCTATCAGATATCCGAAGCCAGCCAAGCGGGCACATGTGTGTTGTATATAAAGCATATATACATGTCCGTATATACATACATATCTGACAGACAGGCAGATCTACCGGCAACTATAACAAAAGCAAGACACAACAATACTCCGACAATATTAATGACGACGCGCAGCTACGCAACGAAAGTGGATGGGAACTTTGATTCGAGAGGGTAGGGAGACTATGACATCATGGTCGAGGTATCATTAGAATACTGCGTCTTCCGCATGGCCACTTACATCGAATGGTTTTCGGACGCTCTGTAACCAATTCCGCGGTACCGGAGATGACCTGACCGGACTGATATACCCCCAGGGGGTTATTGTCAAAGACGAAGTTCACTTTGCTGCTCATCTCCAGGATATTTTTCACCTTTGTTTTTTTTTTTATTGATAGTGGCAGGCCGTGCCGGTCGCTTCGGTTCGAATGGAATGGGTTGGGTGGTTCCGGAGAGTCTGTAGGTCTCTAGTCGGGTTGCTCCAGCTCGCGAGCACCAAACGCGAGCAGCTTCGACTTAATACTGAATTCTCGAAAGCCAGCTGCGAACTTGAATAGCGATTTGGCGTGCGTGAGTGTTTGAGCGTAAGAAGTGGATGCAAAAAGGGGAAGCACATGGAATGTGAAATAGAGTACGTATACATGGGTAGTGCCAAAGTAATGGCTTAGAAAACTTTAAGAGTTCAATTTCGCTACTAAGTAGTATTCACAGTTGTTGGAGCTGCTTAGATTAGCTGATTAAGAAATACCGCCCCCGAAAACATATGCAAAAGATATTATCGAAAAGCTACGAACTATGACTAAATAGCGACAGGATCGAAAGCTACGTATTTGAAAAATATAATTTATTATCTTACAATCATTTACGGCATTGAATAGAAAATCTTTAATAAAAAATAAGTTTTTTATTTTTTGATAATGTTTAATGGGTTTAATAGAATGCCGATATGGAGATAGTAAGGGATTTTGTATTAATTAATTGTAATTGTTGTTTTGACTGTTGCTGCATCTTAGTAAGTAGGCAAAATGCTCAATATTTAAAACACAGTCGGCTTCTAAGTTTAAAATACTTAAAAAAAAGTAAATTTAAGAGTATTGTTTTGCTAAATTAAGAAACCACACAATTTCAAACTAACGACATATTCGCCGCTCGCCAGGTGGCAGCGCTACGCTAGAGCTGTTAAAGCATCAATAGTATCGATGGTGACTATTCTGCGCGATACCTCGATTGTCTTTTTTCACCATCGATGAATCGTATTGTATTATTCTATCATCATTCTATGATATAATATATAGCTTAATAACGTATTTTTAAAGTATAGCAGGATTTTATAATTTTTATTGTTAAGATCTTTTAATTTTGTTTTGTACGTGAGCTAAGCAAATTGGTTAAATTTAAGGTTCATGTTTTATTGGGTGTTTACTACTGATTCTATTATTTTACATATTTACATATTTGCTTATTAGCGTTTTTAAAAGTAAACACCGTGATACTTTTTGCCAACTGCTGTATTTATGTTTAATTTTTATGTTTTAAATTTTGGAAGAAAGGCTTAAAGTACATAGAAAAAAAATTTAAAATTCGATTGATAACATCGAAAATATCGATAGTTTGGACTCCACGCAACAGCTGATTATGCTATCGGTCCACCGTTCTCCGGGTTATCGAAGACGAGCAAGAGAGGGAGAGCGCGAGCTCCAACTACACAAAAGCATAACGTTTGGATCTCGTAAACTTTAAGAAATTTAATTATTCAACCCGACAGCGGCATTCGTAGTAAACGAATTAAATTAATCAAGGCGTGCGACAAATCAGTTGGAGGCCGAAGGCCGTTGCAGTTGATAAATAGACCAGTTGAAGAAGTGGCAAAAGCAAAGGCACGGCAAAAAGCTCCCACTCCTCGCCGCGCTGTGTGTGTAGTAAATTGCCGTGGTATGGGTGTGTGTCTCCGTGTGGTGGTTCTACTATTCTGCATATAGTCCAAGGTGGAGCGCGGGCGGCGAGTGGTGCAGTGCATCATTTCGATGTTGCGGCATTTTTGATGACGGAATTATTTTTGGATAATTGTTTGGTGCGAGCGCCATTTGCGTTAAAAGCAGGAGCAGAATGGAGAGCGAGCGGTTGCGAATCACGCTGGACAGCCCCGAGAGGGTCTACTTTGCCGGCGACATAATCCGGGGCGAGATATGGATGAACGTAAACAAGCGCACGAAAATACGCGGTAAGTTTCTGACGTAAAACGTACATATCTAGGTACATGATTTCCCCGAAGCCCGGCTTGCATCATCCGTGACTCAGGCCTCTGCTTGGTTAGCATTTTGTCCATTGTTCGCTTGACGGCCAGCTGGACTTTCGTTGCGTTCCCATTCGCATAAACAAAGAGCTCTGTTAGTTCAGCAAGAGCACTGTGGCCATTTTATGGACCACCACCGCCTACCCTCCACCACACTGCTGAGATTCTTTCTCGCAAATTCCTTAAGTTGCCTCTTGCACCCGCCTTTCATTCATCGATAAGCATTCAATTGCCGCACTTGAACAATTGTAATTGCAACTGAATTTGCCTTCGTTTATCTCTTTTTCCTTCTCGAGCACTGGCATTCGTTTCAGGAAATGCCAAACGCACTTCACTGGTGCGAGCGAGTGAGAAGAAGGGGCTGAGCAAAGAGCTGCCTTTGCCAGTTCCACTCCCCCGTCGCCCCAGGGACGGCCGAAAATGCCGAAATATTGGCCCAAGTCAAAAGTCAGGTCTGAAAGAGGTGAGAGAGCGCTCTCATCACAGTGGAGGCCACGAAAGAGGTGTGCTCATCTTGAGCGTGTTTTACAGAAATGTCACTCAACCGAAACTGAAAACTAGGTGATAGGAAAAGTTGACTTCCTGCCGCTATTAGTGCAACAAGAACGAATTTTGATGTAAGATATAATGTTAGTAAAATTTACTCTTATAAAAACAAAATCACTACCCATTATGAGTAGTTTGACTGGTGAAACCATTACTAGAGCCTTCGATTGTTTCATGGCTTTAGCTGTGTCGTTTTTAGGACCATCCTAAATCGTTAATAAGACATAGATCGCTACAATTCTTTGCTTCCCTACTTCTACCTTCAATTCTTTAATGTTTTTTGACTAGTAATAGTAATATTATCCTCAAGGGTCATATATATTGCGTGCGGAAGGTTCCGCCACAAAGGACGGCACAAAACAGGCTAGTAGCGAAAATTCTCTAAGTTTATCCCGCGTGCATTGCAATAATCAATAGGGCAACGACAAAACTGGCTTAGTCTACTTCCACAACGGACGGGAAATAGCACATAAAAGTCGTTCAAAAATCAACGCTATGATAGTTCTTTTTAATGTTCGTGGTGTGGTGCAGTATTCCTTTCACTCGGCAAAACTGCTAATAAAGCATATTATTAGAGAGTTATACGGCGTTTGCGGGAAGCAATCACCGCAACCACCGTATTCGCCTGATTTGGCTCCGTGTGATTTCTGGCTATTTCCAAAACTCAAGAGACCACTCCGAGGAACGCGTTTCGAGTCGATTGAGAAGATAAAAGCTGAATCGAAGGAGGCGCTGATGGCTATACCGGAAAGGGACTATTTGGCATGTTTCGAGAATTGCAAAAAGCTTTTATCAAAAGGGGTTACCTTGAAGGGGATAAAATTGATTTACAAAAATAAAGATTTTTTTATTTTACAAAAAAAAGTCACAATTTTTTTTGCCCACAGTAGTAAATTACCTAATCCAAGTGTTTGACATCGACTGTACTCCAAACGCCTCTCTGTTGTGATTTCTCAGTGTACAGGTGTGCGTGAGAGCTGGCCAGCAGCTGTTCGGGTGTGTTTGAAAGAGAGCATGAGAGTATTTGGTGAGAGCGCCACACTATCCCGCATCGTTCGGGTTCTTGTGCGCTACGCAGTAAATTAAAGGGTATTTCAGTGCACATGTCTCATCTGGTGAAGCCTAAAATGTCCGCTCCAATTCACGCACCGAGTCAAGTGTTTGCAGACTAAAAATAGTCCGTAAACTGCCAAAGTCAAAGTCGTTCCTTACGTTATCAGCGCACAATAAACGCGATTTATTATCAGAGCACAGACTACGAGTACAAAAATTGTTTATACAAAAAGGGGAGCAGCACAGTTATTCGATGAGGGGGAATGCTTTGTGAAAACAAGGAATACATGACATGACGACAGCTGCCCCGTCGTATGGCTTCGCAATTACATTAATTATACGCACCCTCTCCTTCGACCTTCCAACCGCCCCAATAACATAATACATATTACATACGTACAAGTAAATATATCTAAATATGTTATGCACTTAATTGAACACAGCAATTGATAATAATTTTGTGCACATAGGGTGAAATTCCAGGCGGTCTCGGGCATTTACTTGTTAACTTTGTCCCTGAGGAAGCGCTCCACACGGGGCCAGATTTCCTTGGTCTTGCGGCCCGAAAAAGTGGTGACCAGGCCGTGCTCCTCGTACCAGGCTACTACTGGACTCATCAGTTCATCGTAGAGCTGAAGACGCTTGGCTACCACCTCCGGTTTGTCGTCCTCTCGCTGGGTCAGTGGTTCGCCCGTAACATCATCCTTTCCCGGCACCTTGGGGTCGTGGAAACCTATGTTGTATACCCTTCCGGAGGGAGCGTGAATCCATCGGTCCTTCACCCGGTCGATGATCACATCGTGCGGAACATTTAGCGTTATTACGGCATCGATTTGTTCGCGGGCAGCCAGCGCCTCCGCCTGGGCGGTGTTGCGAGGGAATCCATCCAGGATGTATGACTTGTTACCCACCTCCGTGATACGTCCCAGCATCGTCTTAGTCACGATATCATCCGGCACCAGCTGACCGGCAGCAATGTACTGCTGAGCTCGTTTGCCCAGATCCGTGTTCTTAAGGATATTCTGGCGCAGAATGTCGCCTGTAGAGATGTGCAGGAAGCCAAAAGTTTTGACAATCAGCTCCGAAATGGTACCCTTCCCGGAGCCGGGGGCTCCGATTATCACAGTTCGGAAGATTTTCGTGTACATAATTAAGATTTATTCCTTTTATTGAATTTGAACTGCAAAAAACAAATAGGGGAGAATAATGGGTTACAAAATGCTGAAGTTATGCAAAGGTTAATAGCTGATACAATGCCGGTAAAATCGAGCCAAACTAAATTCAGTTGTTGACCATTTTCAACAATCTTTACTGGTTTAGATAAGATTGTCAAAAACTTCAGAAATGTTTGGTCCGCAATCGTAACCTTAAGTTTTCCTGTGTTTCACTTGATAAAGCTAATATAAAAACAACAGCACTATTACTTTTGATTAAAGTAAATATTCACTTCCACAGTTAAACAGCATTGTTTAACATTTTAATAATTTTGTTCAAAAACAGCAACCTGCTGTACTGTTATAAAGAGCATACACTGCAGGTTGTGCATTTTATGTCCTGATTAGAAAGCACAAACAATTCAATATCAAGATATCTGCCCACATACTGTCGGTATCTGTAATAAAAGCTATAACGGTAAAGCACTTGTCCAACTTGTTGTCTCACTTATTCGCGATAATTGCAAGGCACCGTAAATCAGTCGAAAGCCATTCGCCATCTGCGTGCCCATATGCCGCATGGCAACAAGTGTACCGCACCCGCCTAAGAGCGTAAACTACAACAACAAAAACGAAAACAGAAGCAAGCGTGGCTTTTCGGTTTTTATGTTCTTTGTCTTCTTATGACCAGATTGTCGTTGTCGCGCTTATCGTCCAAAGTCCACACGGAAAATTATGGAATATGAACATAGGTTCAATGTCGCGCGTGTGCGTTTTTTCCCGTTTATTCTGCACACTACGCACTTGCATTCCACTTGGCCCATGCACTTTTTAATGCTTGTTTTGTTATGTAAATTAGCAGCTCGTAAAATCGCACTCTCACACTTACACGGCACTTGGGTGTTGGGGAATTTCGGGTGTTTGCCAGACTTGTTCTTGCCCTCCGTATCGCGGTATCAATTCTCGCCCGCGTACTAATTGTGCGATAACTGGTCGTCGACGTTAATATTCTAATTTCTTTCCCGCGCCACTTCCCCCGCAGCTGCTGCTCTTGCTGTTTGTGGCTCCACTGCCGCCGGCTGGCGAATTTCGAATGAAACAAGCATTATATCGGCGTGTGTTTGCCCTGCCTCTGGTTGTTTAGCTTCCAGGTTTCTTGTTCCTCTCACTCTCTTATGAGTCGCAATCCGACAGCCGGTTTGCTCTCTCGCTCTTCAGCCCCCAACTGCAGTGTCGTTGTTGGGGGTGGGGGGTAGATCTGCTCTCTATCCCACACTCACTCGCAGGTCTCTCCGCTCTTGGGTGCTCACCGTCTCTTTCACTCTCCCAGGGCGTGCATTGCGTATGAATGAATGCAGTGTGGACTTCGATTTTAAATATTTTTCCTATGCAAAATAAGCGGGATATCTGAAAAATAAAATTTTTGTAGTTTTGGGTGCTGAAGTAGGTCGTCGGAATACTTACATATTTTTCCACATCTAATGACATAAATTTCCAAATAATTCGATTGGAAATATATAATAGATAAATATACATGGAATTTGTTTTTATTATTTTCTTACCCCTCCAGGTCCTTTTTATATTTTATTGTTGCTGTTTTATCTGTAAATGTTTATAGCTTAAATTCTAAACACAATTTTGACTTTATTGGTCTTTTGATTAAAGATTTTAAAATTGACTGTTGAAACCGAAATAAAAAAGTATGATATAAAAGTGTTTTGTTTTCTTAAACTTACCCATTTAATAGGTTATCTTCACAAGCACCGAAACCGCAAGTTACGCAATATTCAATTTGACAGTTCAGCTGGAAAGCACTATAAAATACACCATTGACTGGACTTTGAAGTAGGCAGGTCAAGCGGAAGTCTCGCTTCGAAAGCTTCTTTATTGAGATGATAGTAGCATTACAATTCGTATGTTGTGCAACTCACAAATTTGAGTTTGAAAATCAAATGTAAGTTATATAAACTAAAAGGAAACTTAGCACTTGTAGTTCCTGTGGGCGCTGTAGACCCTATTCCTTAACCTATTTGGAGGCCTCTATAATACCCTGCTTGCGCTCCTTTTGATGATCCCTGATCATCTCGTCCACCTGCTCAATTGTGGGCTCATCATTTGCCTCCTGCCTGCCAGCGTTGTTTTCGCCTTCTATGATTTTCTCCGGTCTGATTTCCTCCTCCTTGCCATTTGACTCCTTGGTCCTGGAAGTACTGCGTCTATCATGATTATACCAAGAGTACTTGCCGCGAGTCCAGCCGCGTCCACGTCCCCTACCACGCGGCGTGTGACGTGCTGGAAAGCGACGGGGACTGTAACTGCGGGAGCGAGAGCGACTTCTAGAGCGAGTACGTCGATAGCGAGAGGCCGGCGAGGGTGTGCGACGGGGCACAAATGGCGACGGTGTTCGACGGTGAGGTGTTCGCCTACGCTGGAAGGATCGCGAACGGGAGCGGCGATTGCGGCGGTTTACAAAGCGAGAAGAACCTTTTCCAAAGCGGTTGCCATAGCGGGGTGACCGGGAGCGACTAAGCGAGCGCGAAAAGCTCCGACGCCAGCGAGATCGGGACCTGGTTCTTGACCGCGATCTGGAAACAGATCGTGACTCACGGTGATGGCTTCTGCGCCTCACACTCTTTCCCCGGCGACGAGGACTTCGACGAGGGCTCCGTGAGCGGCTCCTGCTGCGAGAGCTGCTGTTTCCTCCCCTTAATGGTTCCGCTGGCGTTGCTAATCGCAGCAGTCCAAATTTGTCCATTTGCAGCGGACGCTTTTTAATCTGAAAGGAGAGTTTAGGAGCCGGCTCGGGGGGCTTCTTTTGATCCAGATATTTTGAGGCCGGTTGTCCTCTACCGCTTGCGGAGGCGGCAGCCGCGTGACGGGAAGTGCTAGGTCCTACAGAGTCGAAGTGATGGCGCTTTTCACGAGTTGATAACTTCTTCATTGGTGGTGGAGCAGGTGGCGGTGAGTCACCTTCGCTATCCCGTTGGTTTAAATAGTTCTTGATCTTGGCCTTGAGTTCGGCCTCTCCGCCGGCGTTGTTCACTAGCCTAAAAGCAAAAAAATCAGGGGTAGTAAATCAATATAGCATGAGGTTCATCTGTATTTACGACCCCAAATGAAATGCGAACATCAAAACCGTTTGATAAAAGCATCTCCATTTCATGTAAGGTGTAAATATAGGTAGGGAGTAACTCTAAATTCCCGGTACCTACTTGTCTTGACTTTCAAAGTGTGGGTTAGGAAAGAGAATGCAAAATATTTAAATTCTTGTGCTATGTGCATCTTTTGCTGTAAGAAACTCACCTGAAGGCCTCTTGAAAGTCAATTTTTTTTATGAGCTCCATGGGATCCTCCGTCATAGACTTTGTCCTAGACCTTCTCCCCTTCTTATCCTTTTTCTTCTTGCTCTTTTTTTTCGACTTCTTGTGCTTGCTGGCTTCGCGCAACAGCTTCCTCACACTGGACATTGTTTCATCCTCATCCAGCCGGAACTCGTTGGCCTTTTGGGCGTCAATGACTGCCAACTTCTCCTCCCCCGGTGGTTGAATTGTGTTTTGGGCATAGAAAGGTTGACTTATGTTGGGCTTTATCTTACCAGCTAAAATTGAGAATAGGTTAGAGGTTTGTAAAATAAATCAAAAAGGAACGGAACGGATCAGTGCAGACAATTCGCTCCAACTCGCCAGCACTGATCCGACATGTACTCACCCTGATCCTCGCTATCACTTTCACTGGCACTCGAGGAGCTGGACTCATCGGAGGATTGGCCGCCTGTTAGGTTAATCACCTCGGCGCTTGGTCGATGCTTACCGTCATCACTTCCCCTGGGGACCAAAGCTGGTGGCGGCCGCTGCAGGGCGTCCAACGATTGGCGCGCCTCTTCGTGTTGCGGCAAAAGGTTTAGGCAGTCGCTATATGCCTTGATAGCCTCAGGGATGCGGTTCTCTTCTTCGTAGCTGCGACCCAGAGCCACCAGTGTCTCGCCCATGTACTTGCGCGCATTCACGTGATACTTGTTCAAATTCAGCGCCTTTTCGAAGTCCTGCAGTCCCTTGAGGAAGCTGCCGCGGTTCGCGTAGAGAGCACCGCGGGCCACCAGGCCCTCAACATTGCGCGGATCAATGTTCAGAGCCTTGTTGAGGCACTGAAAGGCCTCGACTTGCTGGCCATTTTTAAAGTGCTCAATGCCATCAGCCACGGAGCTGAACACCGGCCAATCAATGGCGATTTTGGGTAGAAAGGGTGTGCAAATGATGGAATGGTATACACAGTTCTACTGGCCACAATCTCAAGTGGGAATATGTAACTTACCGGAATGCCCATTGAGATGCCTGCTTTTGACGAAGTTCAGCTGCGTTCTCCGCATCCGGGAAGCCAGACTTTAAATTACACATCAATGACAAATGCTCATTTGGCTGAAGGCCATTTAACTGGAAAAGCAAATCGTAGTTTGGATTCTGGAACTGCAGCGCTTCAGTCAGCTTGTCTTCGTAATGCACCGTCGATGGGTGCTCCAGGTTATGAATATTTCTGTGGCAGATGAGAATTTTTTTTGGGTTAGAAGGGGTTTTCAATTAATGGCCGCAGATGTCAGCACTGTCATTACCGGTAGTATTTGGGCAGATCGGAAATGTCGCAAAGACCCAACTTTACTTCAAGCGCCTTGTTGTACAAGCCAATCATATTCAGACTGAGTCGCTCCGTATCCGCAGATATGCTGCAGATCTCACATCGGAGTATATCATTTACGGCAAAGCTCCGCTGGTTACCCTGTTTGTCAAGGGGCAACGGACCCCAATAGTCCTGCATGATCATGGCCTACAAAAATCGTTATCGTTATTTAAAATCATTAATACTTTCGTTAGACAATTTACCTTGATGGGTATATCGGCTAGGTAAGCGTGCATAGGGTCGGCAGTGCACAGTGGCTTCACCATCAGTCTGTTGCCGGGGGTCAGCTTCATCACCATCGTATAGATGATTCCACCCTGCTTCAAAGCACGCAAGCGGTGCGCCCACGCCTTTCTTTTGTCCTTCGCCGAGTGGAAAAACTCAAATGGTGGCTGCTGCACCAGGCAGTTGTTGGCTAAACGAGAATTGTGCATTACTAATTTGACATTCTTTCTAAACGCCTTGCCTTGCCTCCTCACCTTGCGTCAACACCGAATCCTCCATAATGTTCGCCACAAGCAGGCGGTCGTACAGATCGGTGGCCTTGCGCGCTAGAAACTGGTGCATTTTGAGGCGCTTGGCCCGCTCTTGGAACGTGAAGTACTTCTGGCGCTCCTGGTAGACGCTATAGTCCATCTGGGTCAGTCCCATTTTCCGCAGGTCGTCCACGCCCCGCTCGTCATCCCAGATCTTTTGCAGCGGCTGCCCATGGTAGCCGAGCGCATGGCCGATGTACTCGAAATTCATCTCGGCAACTCCACGTGTTCCTCCTCTCTATACCATCGAAAATTGCCTCAATGGGCGTCCTTAAAGTGCGAAGTGGCGACAAGGGCAAAAAATTCGGCGATAAAACTGCGACGCCGGCTTGTGCTAAATCGATTTGCCAAGACGCGGACGTTGAATACGATAAATGTGGTATTACCACAGCACCTTCCTATTTCTTTTACCCAAGCACGGATTTTTATTTTCGTTAACTTCCAACAAATTATTTTAGTTTTTGTAAAAAAAAAATTATTGGGGAAGTGCTAGCAGAGAAGATAGTGACAGAATTCGACACCAAAACGAAAATATTTTTGCATTTACGGTAGCTGGTCACACTTCAGTTATCGGAGAAGTGAACCAATGAAATGAACCAATTCATAAGCGTAGGGATGCCAGATAAAATTCTGGCAGTATGGCAGCACTCCCAAATTCAAATATGAATTTAAATTCCGCTAGAATTGCGTGATATATATATATATATATATATATATATATAAATTTAAAACTTAACAAAAACAATGCTGTTAAATTATTATTGGTTCTTTTTCCCTCTTTACAGCTATCAAAGTGCAGGTGACCGGCAAAGGAAAGTGCAAGTGGATGGAGATCCTGCGAAAGAACTCCAACAACAACGAGTACTCCCGCAGCCTCTTCTACACCAGCAAGGAAGTGTACGAGCACAGCGAGACGGCACTGGCGGACTTCGAGCCGCGTGGCCTGGAGTTGTCACCCGGGGAGCACACCTTCATCTTTGAGGTGGCCCTGGGCCGTCAGCTGCCCTCGAGCTTCAAGGGTAGCTACGGCGGGATCAAGTACAAGATGCGCGTGCTCATTCAGCGACCGTGGACGTTCGACGAGCGGCACACAATTCCCTTTACCGTGGTGAAGCATATGCCGTTGCAGCCGTCGCATCGCAGCATTCCCAGTCCGCTGGAGAAGCAGGTGACCAAGACGATTAGCTTGTTCGGCACGCGACCGATCACTTTGCTGGCCCTTTTGCCGGAGGATTTCACCGTGCGGGGAGAGCCGCTGAGGATATGCGCCACTGTGATCAACAACAGTACCACCGCCGTAGAAAAGCTGCGGTTTAGTGTCCTCCAGTACGTCACCTACTATAGCCATGTCCCTCTGCGGGTCCAGAAGGTGGAGTGCATAGCAGTGGCCACCAAGGAAACGGGCTCGGTGCAGAAGAAAAGCGAGCGTAGCTTCGCCCACGAACTGCTTATGCCGGAGGGCGCTCAGCCCACGGACGAGCAGATGAGCGGTGTTATCACCATTGTCTACGAGCTGCGTGTGGAGGCGGTTCTGCGGGGCTTCTTCAAGAACTTGGTACTGAATCTTCCATTTAAGGTGTACTCGCAGGACTCCTCCAACCGACAGGGATCGCTGCGTCCGCCACCGCCACCGCGGCCAAACGATGGTCCACCCGGTCCGGATGTAAGCTCGGGCAACCCATTCGAGCCTGCTCTGCCTGTGTATCCTTCGCTGGACTCTTCCATTGGCTCGCCATCGCATTCTTCGCAGTTCAGCGAGTGCAGCTCCATTAACTCCATAACGTCGGATTCCTCGGCGGCCACTCTAAGCCCCGCTGTAGGCGGTGGCGTCGGTGCCGGGGGTGTAGAACTGTCCTACACCTCGGGCTCGCAGTCCTCACAGTTCGGCAGTCCCTCGGCCAGGGCCAGTTTGCACAGCTCCAACGTGCCCTACATGCCCTACTCGTCCAGCCCCCTGATGGTGCAGTCGTATCCGCCGCCCCACCTGCCTGCATACCCGCTGCCCGAGTCGCCGCAGTACTCCCTTCTCGCGTTGACACCACCACCGAATGGACCTCCAGGTGTACCACCCGCAGGTGCTGGAGGCGGAGTGGCGCCGGGCTATAGCCAGCTGCCATCCACCTCGGCATCGTCTTCGTTTTTGCAAGCCCGTCATCCGCCCGGAGCCCATGAGCTGCGTAAGTAACGAGGAATATTTAAAATACTTGCTTTAACTTTAAATATTTTATTTATTTGCTTATTCTCCTTCTAGCGCCATCTTACGAAGAGCTCTTTGGCCTGGCCAATGCGCCTGCAGGAGCTGCCAAGTAAAAATAATTGATTGTCCTGAGCCGCAGTCACCCAGTTACGTCCAAGCTTTGCCTAGACATAGAGCTTCAGGTTTACTTTATAGTGTTATAGAGTATCAACAAATATCGAATATATATCTAAGGCCAACGCCGACAACGCTTCGATGCACAAACCGTATGCAATGTGTGCACAAATCAACTCGTTTATTACCAATCTAGGCAGTATGCATACTTTTCTTTTCATCCGGCTATAGTCCCTAATCGAATCGATTTAATAATAGGTTTGAAACCTTATTTTACTTCTGAAATGTATGGCGAATACGTTCTCAAAACAAAAAGTTGAGCAAATGTTAATTCTTAGCTTTTTTAAAACACTTTCATATCATATTTGTATGAATATTTTCATCAAAAGCTCCATTTAGAGAGGGATATGTGTCAAGATATTACAAAATAATATTTATAGTAATGCATTTCACACATACATATATACTCAAGAATGAAATATCTCTGACAACTTTATAAATTATACAATAATTTGATTCATTTTCAATTAGAGCTTAAAAAAATTGTCCTTGTAGCCGGAATATATAAAGGTCTGTTAGTTAGTTAGCTTGTTGGAGTCAAGTAGATAGAACACCCGGCAAACACTATTGTCAAACCAAAGACGATATAATAATCAGATAAGTAACGTCCAAACATTTATGTATGTTTTTGTTATATGAAAGCAATGTTTAGCTTACTAATCGTATAAATCAATGCTATACCGAAAAATTCGAGCACAATAAAATCTTTGGGCGTTACGCATCTTAATATTATATTTTCTGTGTTCAAACCAACTATAAACAAACATCTTATGAAATCACCATAACTATGTATACCCATTATATACAACCATTTCTTAATTAGTTTAAACCTAACGTTCATGAAAACGTTTTCTTAGTATTTTATGTAAAGCAAAGAAGCCTTTTAAGGCAATTTTAGTCTGTCTTAGGTTCAACTTTATTTATGGAATATAATTTTAGTTCCGCCCCGTCCCCAGACAGCCAAAAACTTTGTGCATTTCTAAGAATCTTGCGAATTACTCAAAGACTCACGAGTATTTATCGTCTAAGTCTAACACTCACACCATAACTCGAAACATACTTCAACCCCGCCTATTTATGAAACATTTATTTATTTTTGTGAATTTATACGTCCATATCCAAAGGCTCTGATGAAAATGGCTTACAGACCATAGTATCTCAATGAAATTCTACACCAAAACAGGTCTAACATTACTATTTATTTCTCCCACTCGATTTAACGTTTAGTATTTAAGTACTTAAGCACGAATCGAATGTGGTTCTTCCTACCTAGAAGAATCATTGAATCAATAAGCTTTAGTGCCTCTGTATGATGATTGAACAACTCGAATGGTTATCGTTATTGAGATCAAATTTATCGATACACACTTTTTATACACATATTACTGACATAGGTCATCGTTCGGAAGCAATGCAAACTTTTAGTTTTAAGTGCACAAAATGCAAATTATGTACGATCAAAGGATTTCGTTTAAGGTGCTTTACAAATCACTATTTTTGGATACAAATTTTTTGTGTTTTCTTTTGAATTTAGTGCTAGTAACTAAATGTCAAAATATAATTTACATAAACGAAGAATCGAATAAAATGTTAATGAAAAAACCAAACATATTTTTGTAATAACGGAGAGTATTACAGACATCGAGTTTTAGTTTTCTAACCGAGAAAACTCTGAGGAGGGTAAGTTTTTATTACTTCATTAAAGTTTAGCTTTTATTTGAAGGTAATAAGTTTTATTTGGAAATACGAAAAGTAAAATAAGGTAAAGTATTATTGATCTAGAAGAAAAACCAAATAATCATAAATCTCTTAAATTATAAATTGGTAATAAACTAGTCTAATTAAAATGTTATTGTTTTGTTGCCTCAAAATAAGTAGACTCCAAATCGATTAATTAATTTCAAGTCAGATGCCCAAGATACTCACTACCTGTATTATTATGCCACCGGTAAATTGTTAAAGCAGGTCATGCTGGAAACTCAGAAACCCCAAGGAAACCCCCCATTCCTAAGAAAACATGCAGCAACCCCACAAAAAAAGAATGTACACAAGCGCACTTTTTGTACGTGTTAAATTACAATTTCAAGTGCTTGAAGGAAAGTGCGTCGTTGTCGCCCACGCAGCTACCTGTGTCTGCTGGACGGGGCGTCCACCTGACCAGTTGGGCCGGCGAACGTGTGCGGCTTTTCTAACAAGCAACGGAAGTGTTAAGTCAGCTGTAATTGTTTTCTTTCATATTTTTCCAGTTGCCACTGCTGAGGGCGACAATTTAGTTTGCCCGGGGGAATCAGAGTCACCATAAATTATACTTCGCATAGCGATGGGGCTGCCGCCGGCCGCATGAAAGGCATACATAAACGAAATTGTTAAATAATAGCGACATTTAGCGGAAGTGTAGTGCCAGCCGCATTCTGCAAACTTCAGCACGCGCGACAAACGATCGCAGTCCCTTTTTCTAAGCCCCCTCTTATAGTCCAGCCCCATGGCCCTATTATTTCCGCGACTCATTGCCCCCCCCCCAAATCCATTTCGTCAAATTATAGAGGTGCTAGAGGCGAACTCAGCTCACCCCAGTTTCAGTGTACTTAAATGTCTTAATCGCTGTTGGGTTTAACTTCTATTTGACTTTCCAGTGGGGGTGGCAGGTTAATGATTTGTTGACCACGCTGAGTACAGGGGTGGTGCGATTTGGGGCTTTGCTTTTCGGCATTGAACGTGCCCCTAACTGATATTAAGTATGCGCCATGTGTGCCAGTGTCGTAGCCATGAAACGGATACACGGATTGATAAACACGTATGTAGATGGAAGTAATTTAAGCTCGTGCTTAGTATGTGCCCAGAGAGAGAAAGAGAGAGAGAGAGAGTGAGAGAGAAACTCAATAGGAGTAGGCTGGGCAAAGAAATCTGTTGGGATAATCCATAGGTTTCACAGCTAACAAGGATTCAATAAGGACTCTTTGAAAAAATAATGGTTTAAATACATTTTACAGATTAACTTCTTCTAAATATAGGTGAATGGTTACCCTTTATATCGATTAACGAGAGAATATATTTAAAATAGAGGATAAATATACGAGACAATATTTTAGTACCCAAAAATATTTTAAAAGTGTTTTCAGCTAAATTGTTCATTTGAAAGCAAAGAGACCTCGATTAAACGCATATATGGGAACGTTAAAATATCCCTTAAATATTGCACAATGCGTTCATAACAATATTTCCTGACATCCCTATGTACCCTTCCTTTCGAGTGAAACCGAAATAAATTGACTTGCCAAAAACTTGAGACACACATATGGGTAAAGGCGCACACTGATCGAGTTTATATTAAAATCCGAGCACATGTGCCGAGAAATCTCCCACACTGCAACCTATTCAGGAGCTCAAAAAAAAAAAACCGGAGACAGCTGGTTCATCGAATGACTGGGAATTAGTTTATTCCTCTGCCTAAGCAGAGACAGGAGAAATCGAAGGAAGCCCAAAAGAGGTTGTCAAAAGGGCTGGGCATATGGCCTAATGCCAAATAACCAAATCAAAACTAATCAAGCAGAAGTTACTGCAACTGCCGCACACAGCTAGCAGGTGGCATCCGACTTTTACGGGGTCCGATGACGGGCTGGCGGGATATCCTGGCCACAGTGAAAATGGTTTTAAATTGCTGCCTGATTGTCTTTCAAGTTGGCCCACACTTGTGGCGCAGCAACCTTCTCGACTGTGACTGAAATTTAATCAAGCGTTGAAATTTTTGCACGTACGTATTCCTATTCCTATTTCTATTTCTATTTCTATCATATTCAATGGCCGCTCCAATTTCTGGCTTTTGCCGCTGCCCCGCTGCCGTCCGCAGGAAACTCTTGGTCACATGTGCGACTCTGTCCGTTGTGGTCACAGTGGATTCTCGGCTCCGCCTCCTTCCCGCTTTCAATCCCTCGAATTCTCTCCACTTGTGTGAATGGTCCCGAAACGAGCTCTGCGTTCGTTCTGGGGTAACAGTTGCCAAAGACTGTGACCTTCTTCTCCAGGACCCCATCCTCCACCCAGTTCGCTTGTATTTTTGCTTTTTTTTGGTGGTAGTTGGCTTGGCCGCTTCATTAAGCTTTTTTTGTTGCCTGGCAGCAAGCTGTGACGGATTCGAGGAGGAACTGGAGTTTGTTTTTGTGTAGGGATTCCCTGGGAGGGAGGTGGTTGGTCATGCGATAATTAACGCGAAAGTTTGATTCACAGAAACTAAACCTAATTTTAGCATTTACACGAAGTTTTCAAATACAGTAATTTATATAAAGAAGATTATTTAGCTTGGTACTGAATCTTTAATGCTTTTTTATTTTAGGTATTATAAAGTGGTTTATTTTAGGGGTTTTAACAAGTGGATAAGTCAGAATGTTTATTTACTTTTTTTTTAACTCCTTGAGTAAGTCAGATTGTTTAAAATTTAAAACCTAATCACGTAAGACCAAAGAAACCCGTTTTAAGACTTCAAATATTTTGGAATTAAAAATTAAATTATATATTAAAAATTTATATTAGAGAAATATCTATAATGGACCGATATATATAAATCGATATTCTAAATTTCTGATTCCTTGTTCCGTTTGATATATCGGACCTATTTCCATCTAAAAAAAATTATCAAAACTTGAATAAAAAAGAAACTAAATAATTTAAATACTTTTATTTTGATAATTAATATAATATTGACTTAAAAGACCAATACGATATGTATACATTAAACTGGACAATATTTACAATATGATATTAAGCGCAATATATTTTTATTGATACTTTATATAGCGTTTTTCCTCTCAATATAATTTTATAATGTGCACCTCCTCATTTTTAGCTTAGAAAAATAATTGAATATTATTCAAACTCTTGCTATACCTTCTGGTTTTCATCAATATTTATTGGACTGCGTTTTGAGTGCCGCAATTCCATTTGTCAACCATCGAAGTAGCAACATCTTGACTTTGTTTTAATATCAATTTTCCACAGTTGTTGGCCTCCACGTGATGTTCATTTTTCTGTGCAATTTGATTGCAGGTCACCGCCTCCCAGCCCGTCTAACAACCACCCCCGAACCTACCCACCCTCGAACACCACTGTGACACGCATACCCCCCCCCCCACCCCCCCCCCCCC
>VNJU01001322.1:0-10496 GCA_008042675.1 Drosophila seguyi | reverse complement strand
AAATGCCAAAAATCTAAAATAACCAAGCACAGTAAGACCCCATTGGTAATAACTGACACGCCAATAAATGCTTTCGACAGGGTGATAGTAGACAATATTGGTCCACTACCGAAATCAGAAAATGGCAATGAATATGAGGTCACACTAATATGTGACCTAACTAAATATTTAGTTGCCATACCAGTTCCAAATAAGAACGCGAACACTGTCGCTAAGGCAATTTTGGAATCATTTATTCTGAATTACGGTCCAATGAAGACGTTCATAACGGACATGGGAACAGAATATAAGAATTCAATTATAAATGATTTATGCAAATACCTAGTAATTCAAAATATAACATTTACGGCACACCACCACCAGACGGCTGGAACAATAGAACGTAGCCATAGAACTTTCAATGAATTCATACGTTCATATATATCGGTTGATAAAACTGATTGGGACGTATGGCTTCAATACTTTGTTTTCTGTTTCAATACGACCCCCTCAATGGCACATAATTACTGTCCATATAAGTTAGTGTTTGGTAAAACAAATAATTTACCAAAACAATTTAATAGTATAGATAATATAGAGACTATATATAATATAGATGACTATGCTAAAGAAAGCAAATAGAGATTAGAAGTAGCATATAAAAGAGCTAGAATAATAATAGAAGAAAATAAGTAAAATATTAAGATATTATATGATCAGAAAGTAAACAACATAGATTTATCGATAGGTGATAAAGTCTTATTAAGAAATGAAACAGGTCAAAAGTTAGAATATAAATATTCTGGTCCGTTTAAAGTAACGGAAATAGGAGATAGAAATAACATCATAATAACAAATAATAAAAACAAAAAACAAACAGTACATAAGGATAGGTCCACATACAGAAATGCATAGGCAGCATTCCCTCGCTGGCCAAATGCTGATCGCACGCCACAGCACTCCTCCTCCTCCTCTAGCGCCGTCGCTCGGCGACATTTCATATATACATATAAGATATGCATATAGGCGTCGCAGCGCTGCAGCCTACGCCGGCAGCGCTGCTCATCGAATTAGCCTAAGAAACCATTGTATGTAGAACATAAGATTCATTAACAAAATTGACTCAAAAGGGAGCGAGACCTTACTCGCTCCACAAATAAATAAAACCAAAATCAAAACCAAAAGAACTAAATATTTTATTTATAACCATAACAAGTTATTATACTTGTTATCTGAAAGGCAGGACGCAAAAGTCCTTTATAATAACTCCATTTCTAATGTTCTCAAGGCTACTTCTGGCGTACCGCATGGGAGCCATTGGCCCCTCATTGTTTACATTATTTATTAATGACCTGCTAAAATTCTGACTAACTTCAGAGTACTTATGTACGCGGACGACGTCAAACTTTGTGTGCAATATAAGGACTCTTTTTGCCAGGCTGATTTACAAACAGATCTAAATCATTTTCAAACATGGCACAGCGCTAGCGCATTAAACTTAATTAGCTCTTAAAGCAAGCTTATGATAATCTATCGTGTTGTTCCCACCTGCGACTTACACGCTGAATTGTTGCTCTTTGGAAAGAATTGCTATATTTGATGATTTGGGTGTCCGCCTGGATCCTAAACTTTGACTTTTTAAGCCAGAGGTGTGCTTAGATTAGACAGTGGTCGAAAGAATTTAATGACTCTTACGTTACCAAATGACTATGTATATATTTCTTTACTTCGTCCTATACTTGAATATGGTTCCTGCGTTTGGAGGCCTCGATATATGGTTCACAGTAACCGCGACGAGTCGGTTCAAAAAAACTTTTTACTGGGTTGCAAACCATAGGTTATCCTCCTATTCTAATAGACTCCTCCTTATAAACTTACCATCTTGATCTAACCGATGAACCATGCTTGGCATTACCTGTATTTATATTCTTGGAAAGTGCTGACTTGTTGGGTCAGCTTAACTTTCACGTACCGAGTAGAAATACTAGATCCTAGACTAGGTCCTTTCAACTGAACGAACCCTTTAGAGTCTTATGTGCAAATTATAACGATTTATACATAATAATTTAAAACATAGATAGCTTTCCTAAACTAAAAACATTAATACTTACCCACTTAGTACGCATGCAAACCATATGGCAGCACGCTAGTAGTCACTTTCTCAAATTCCTTTTCTATATTTTCATCTTTCGCGCCTACTAACACCTAACACAAACAAGCACGTGCTTGGTGTCAAACGGGCCACTTGAATGTACTGATCGTAGTGCATCTACGTCCAACAAAATAACAGTAATAACAATAAATACATGGCAGTACTATGTACCAATAAGTGAAGAGTCGTCAGTGCATATGAAACATGAGCACCCACTTGGCGACTCGGAACAAATACAGAGTCAGCGCTCTCACGCATGGGCGCATATAACATACCTTCCCATAGACATATATATATATATATACATATATAAGAAATAAATAAGGACGCCGCTCCACTGCTGGCGTCACCGGCATGGCAGCTCCGCGGCTTAGCGATATAACAAATGTAGCTAACACATATAATCTGTTGAATAAAGACACCCAATTAGCACTGACGTCTCCTTCCCGGGTACGGTGAGTCGAAAACGCCGTAATTAGCCTGCCGTGCAAGAATGTGCGGAAGCGAGGCGAGATTCGCATAGGATAGACGAGGTGCAGAGTGGCTTCAGATGCCTAGAGCTCGGGCACAATGACATTAGGGGCAAGAGCCTGTTGGACAAGAACAGCTGCTGTATTAAGTGTGTCGAGGCAGGGCACACGTCCGCATTCAACAAGGAGCAAGCAAGCCAACCATATAGAGGAACTAGTGCTAACCAACAACTCGGTAGCAGTAGCAGCCCAGTCAGGATCGGTGGTGCCGGCCCCCCCCCAGGACGATATGCAGCTTATTCAATGGCACGGCGGCCCTTTGGCTTTGTGGCGATAGGCAACGACGGACGTCATGCTGCTGAAGGACGGAGCGCAACATTCTTTTGTCCGAACTGGAGCAGTCTCGTTCATCAACCTGACCTATGTGAGTACTTCAATTGCCCATAGTCCCGTATACAGGGAGCGACCACGAGGCGAGAGTTTCTGCCTGCGAGAGATTCGCAATCGGTACAGCGACCCGGCAAAGCGTACAGACCGGACACTGGCGAGCCGCAGAGTGCAGCGAGGAGCACCGGTGACTATGCAGCGGGATGCGGAACGCCATCCCAACAACGCCGGCAAGGTCTCAGAGGAAGATTTGATCCGGACGGGAAGGAGCGTAAGCCCCAAGAAGACGATAGGCCCGGACGCAGTGCCAATAGGCCACTGAAGATATCCTCGAGCTTCACCCGAAGGAAACTCCAAGTGCCTAGCAGAGGGCACCGTCCTGAAACGATGGAAGAGGCAGAAGCTCCTGCAGGCGAGGAGGCGGGGGTCTCTTCGAGCCCATTCGGCTTCAGAAAGGGAAGGTAGATGCTTGACGCCATTGAGTCGGTTAAGTCAATAGCGGAAAAAACGATATCGGGCACGAGGAGGAAAGGCGGCCGCAAGGGCTACTTTTTAGTGGTAACACTAGACATAAGGAACGCCTTCAACACCGCCGACTAGAGCCGAACGCTTATGTGCCTCGCTGCCCTGAACACCCCAGGGTACCTGCTGCAGATAATGAGAAGCTATTTCAGCGATAGGGTGCTTACCGTGGACACGGACATGGGTTCCAGGGTATACGAAGTCTCCGCCGGAGTCCCGCAGGGCTCCGTGTTGGAATATCATGTACGACGGTGTTCTGCGGCTTCCAATCCCCAGCGACACCACCGTCGTGGGCATCGCAAACGACATAGCCTAAGTCGTAGTTGCGAACGAGCGCACTGCAGCGGAGGAAAAAGCGAACAGAGCGATCGAGGCCATCGATACGCCTCTCTTGCGCTGGCCTAAAGCTAGCGGCGCAGAAGACGGTGGCCGTTCTGATTTCTAGCCGGAAAGCGGTGGAAATGGCAGAGCTGTGCGACGGTGGAGCCTTGATAAAGTCGCAAAGGGCTATTAAATAACTTTGCGTTCTCACGTCTGCTGCTGAACACCTGAGGGCCCTACCATACCACCAGGAAGCTGCTGGCCAGCGTTGTCACCTCCCAGTTGCTGTATGCCGCGCTGGTGAGGGCTGAGGCGGTCGGGACAAAGTCCTAGTCGCTTTTTGAGTGGCTTGCGCATTTCGGACGACGCCGTGCTGATCATAGTTGGCTTAGTGCCTATGAAGGATCTCGTGCGGACCCGAGTGTGTCTTCAAGGTGAAGCTAAAGAGCGCCGCCAGGAGGAGGAGCTACGGAAGCTGGCAGGCCAGCTCGGATGCCTCGTCCAAGGGCTGTTGGACCCACTTGCTGATCCCCAGCATCGAGGCCTGTATGGAGAGGAAGCACGGTGGATTTCTATTTAACCTAAGTTCTGACTGGGCACGGATGCTTTAGTAGCTACCGCAAACAGTTCGGCCACAAATATGTATTCTTATAGTGTCGCCGACGAGGAGAGGGAGGCGCTGGAGGCGATAGCAGGGTCGGCGATCAACGTGGACATGCTGGTGCCGGTGATGATGGCAGACTCAAATATATGGGACTCGGCGACAGAATTTTCAGCCAATCTGACGAAGTTGCTGCGGTCTCAAGAGATAAGGAGGAAAGAGAGGGCTTGCTGACCGGCCTTCCATTGTACGAGGCATTGCTTTGCGATCGTACCGCACAATGCTGGCCCTTTCCCCGTCCCGCCACGGAATGGCTCTAAAGGAAGAAAATTGGTTAAGTTGTAAAATTTAAATTAAGTGTAAATAAAAAAATGAATACAACAGCCACGGCTTCAGGAAGAAGCGGAGCACGACCGACGTTATTCGGGAGGTAACGGTGATGGCAGCAAACGCGATCGAAGGCGAAAGATGGCAGGGAGGCACAGCAATACGCCTGGTTTGCACCCTAGACGTCAAGAATCCCTTTAATTCAGCAAATTGGAGCCAAGTCCTGGAGGCATTAAAGTCCGGCGGCATATCTGGAAACCTCAGCCCCCTAATAGCTGATTATTTCAAGGACCGCGTCCTACTGTATACATCCGACGACGGCAACCAGGTCCACTACATGGGAGGAGAAGTGCCCCAGGGCTCTGTTTCTGTGCCAATCCTATGGAACGTCATATATGACGGGATCTTGAGGCTCCCACTACCTGATGGCTGTGCCGTCTTGGGGTTCGAAACGACTTAGCGCTGGTCACGGTTGAGAAGCATCTGGCCGATGTCTCCGCTAAATACAGCCTCGTAATTCATATGATAATGTCGTGACTGGCAGACAATCGGCTCTCGCTTGTGTTCAGACGAACACGAATATACATATAAGAATATATATAAGAATTTATGTAAATCTTTTGAACTGCTGCAGCTATGTAATGTCAAAAAGTTGGTCTGCCTATAGCCCAAAAATAAAACGTCACTTGAGCATATCTTGAACTCCTGCGTGGTTTTCAACCCCTAAAATAAGATGCAAACGGTTCTGTAGCATTTTCTTAAAAGATAAGAAATATCGTGCAGTGGAAAATTCCTGCACATAGATAAGATTGTTCCCATGTCTGGGAGCATATGGCCACTGCGTTGGTCTAGTAATACATGAGTTTAGAATATGTGAATTTCATGTTAGCTACCTAAGCTATGTAGGACTTAAAGAAATGAAATTCAGTTTGAAATATCAACTCGCAAATAAGGGTTTTCTTATTTAGTCCTTTCATTTTCGTCAATCGAGCCTTAGATTAATTCTACAGTTTCCCCCTCTATGGTAAGGGACTTAGAAAAAGGCCAGCTCCTTATAAGCAAAGCAATTTACGCTTGCAGCTAAAGGTAGCAAAAATAATTGACTCTTGTTTCTCCCTCTATGGTAAGGAACGGAGTGCAAATTAAAAAGCAAAAGGATAGATAAAGAGTCCTTATTGTTTAAACAAAATTGTCCAACTACACAATTGGTTGGTTAAAAGTTAATTATGTGGTCGAGAAATCGACAAAAAATCAATAAAAATATTTCTTATTGAGGGCGTTTTTTCAAGGCCAAAACATCGAAAGTGTTGTGTTTTTTTTTTTGTAATTTAAAAAATCCAGCACGTGAAAAAAAATCACCTCAAAGTGAAAAAATCAAACTCCATCGAGTGACATAAAACCACCTCCAAGTGACAAAAAAGAAAAATCATCATCTTTAATCAAACTACCTCGACCAAAAGTGTGAAGAAAGAGCCAAATTGCAAAAAAAAAAAAAAAAACATATCAAAAACAAAACATATATGAATATAAAAAGTTACTGCCCAAGACGCTAATAGAAGGAAAGACGACCACCGGATCTACTTCATCAAAACCACCAACAACAACAGCACCGGCAACAACAACAACAGCGCGGCAACAACAACAACAACAGCGGCAACAACAACAACAGCAGCGGCAACAACAGCAGCAGGGAAGACGTCTGCTAAGTCGAATCAAAAAAGTTTTGCTTTATACGCATACATAGAAAATAATTAAAACCACCCTGCAGTACCACTTGTGTCTGTCATCAGAGATTCATCAACAGCCGACGGCGACTTCTACCGAGCCGACGCTCTCTTTCAACCATCGAGTTAAATCCGACTCTTTTGCGCTCTCATTTTTCTCTCTTCACACAAAAAGGTTGATAAGAGATTGATTACAAAATGTTGATGAAACGTTGATGACAAAAAGGCTAATTAATCAGTAAGTCATCAACAAAAACGGCATGTAGAAGTCCGGAGACAATATGTTCGAGCTGAAAAAAATTAAATAAAATTGAAATTTTGTTAACAAATTCCATTATACCGCGAGTGTGTGTTGTACAGCAGTATATGCTTATTTTTATATTAACCAAATTGTATAAAAAAAAAAACGCAAAATTGTACGAAACACTTTGGAATTCAGGGTTTTATGCGGATTTATATTGCTCTTGTTGGTAAGATTTTTGCTTTTCTTTTATATTTATTTACTGTTTATTTTTCGTAGATGCCATTGGTCAGGCTACGTCTTCTGGGCAACCTACACGGATCCTTACAATATATTTATTTTGTTAATTTAAATATAAGTTCCTTTTAATTTAAATTATTATTGTTACTAATATAAAATAAATAAATAAATAAAATAAATGAATACATTTTAAAAATCCTTGATGAATCCTCGATTAATCGTTGATTAATTGTTTATGAATTGTTGATGAATCGTTGATTAACAACTACAATTTGTTGATGAATTTTTGGTATAAGTGTTGATGAATTTTTGGTCTAAAGTGTTGATGAAAAGGTGATAAATAGTTGATGAATTGTTGTTGATGAAAACATCGGACATCCAATACAAAAATTCATCAAAGTTTGTATGGGCATATACACACATACAACACATACATACAACACATACATACATACAAAAAAATTAAACCTTAAGAAAAAAGTTAATGTAAATTTATACATACATAACATACATATATTCACAAACACTAAAAATTTAAGAAAAACAGCTGGCACAGTTCAAGGGGATGGCCGGAGTAGCTAACATCGCTGAGCACAGGATAGCCATGAATGACGACAGACCGATCACGCAACGCTATTTCCCGAAGAACTCTGCCATGCAACGAATCATTGACGAACAGGTGGATGCCTTACTAGAACAAGGATGCATAGAGCCCTTACACAGCCCTCATAGCGCACCCTTAGTTCTGGTCTGGAAGAAAATCGGACAGTGGCGCATGTGTGTCGACTACCGGCAGCTAAACGCGAAGTCCGTCCCGGACGCGTATCCGCTGCCACGAATCAACCACATTCTGGAGCGACTGAGAAATGCAAAGTTCATCTCCATTTTGGATTTACGCAATGGATATTGGCAAATACCCATGGCAGCCGAGAGCCGAGCATGCACCGCTTTTACACTAGCCGGACGCGGTCTGTATCAGTGGCGAGTTATGCCCTTCGGGTTGCACTCAGCTCCCGCGACCTTTCAGCGAGCCTTGGATAGCGTGATTGAACCCGATCTTTATCCGCACGCTTTCGCATACCTTGACGACATAATCGTCATAGGAGCCAGCCTTGAGGAACACATGGATAACCTTCGTAAGGTGTTCGAACGCTTGAGGAAAGCGAACCTGAGGATTAACCAGGAAAAGTGTTCTTTCTTCAAAGGAAAGCTAGCCTACCTAGGACATATGATCAGCGACAGAGGGATACACACTGACCCGGACAAAGTAACCGCCGTGCGAAACCTGAACCCTCCAACGAGCCTGAAAGAACTAAGGAGATGCCTCGGCATGGCTTCATGGTCATGGCGGTAGTCCGGGCCTAGCACCCTGGGCAGATAATATGTCGGGGCTCTGAGGGGTCAATATTTGAGACCCCCCAGGGGATAAAACGGAAATCACCGGGGCCTCGTGTCAATAGTCACTTCGAAAGTAGGATGGTAAGGATCTTCAGGTGGCGTCAGTGGAGCAGCTCTGACTAAGTCAACACCTAGAGGATCTGAGACGAAACAAAGATCCAATAAGCGGTTTAAAGAATTGTGAACATGGTTAGCTTGAGACAAAGATATGTCAAGCAGGCCATCAATAAGGTCGTGCTGTGCCACAGTCTGGAAAACATTAGACACGCCATCCGAAGACCAACGAGCTCCAGGAATATTGAAGTCGCCAAGAGTTATCAGTTGGTCTCGATCTGAAAGCCTTTTGGAAACGGCCCGAATTGCCGAAAGGTGTTTCCAATAAATAGGCTCCTCAGCCGATGGAGGGACATAGGAACATGTAAAGTAAATAAAACTACCTGGAAATGATAGTTTCACACAAATAAATTCGATGTCAGTGACATCCTCAAGGCCAACCAGTTCGGAAATAAGGGAGGAGTCAACGGCAATTAAAACTCCACCTCCTCGCTGGACAGGACGGTCAACTCTATAAATTGTGTACTTACCCGGAAAAATCTCAGAGCTAAGATCTCTGGCTTTAGCCAAGTTTCAGTAAACACAATAACCTGGGATGCAAAGGAAAAGCTGTCAGAATACCATTTTGAGAGCTTGCTGCGTAAGCCTCTAGTATTCTGATAGGAAAGTTGGAAGGAAGTGGTTAGGTTTTTGGGACTGAGGGTGTCGAGGTGGTCTTAGCGGATTGTATTTGTATAGGGAGCCGTACTCCCTCTGGTCATTTTTACTGTTACAGTCATATGACTGCTAGTTAGGTTAAAATATAAGATTTGATACACTTATTGTTAGACTCGAAAACGAGAAGATTCAATAAATAAGCGGAAAGTCCACAAAAAAAAAAAAAAAAGAACTTAAGATCCAACTAAGAAGATTAAGTTTCCGAACGACGAGAGAATGGTTGACAGAGTCGAATGCTTTACTGAAATCAGTATAGATTACGTCTGTCTGAAAGTTTTTATGGAAGCCTCTTATTATGAAGGAAGTGAGCTCCAAAAGATTAGTAGTCGTTGATCTTCGCTTTATAAATCCATGTTGGCATGGAGAAATAATTGATCTACACAGGTGCTGCAAGTGAGGAGTAATGATTTTTTCGAAAAGTTTTGCGATGACAATCTGATTTGCTACCTTTTTTGTGGAGAGGATTAACAAATGATTCCCTCCAAATAAGGGGAAAGTGGGAGGTCTCTAAGGCCAAGGTAAACAATTTTAGAAGGGGATTGCACAGGGCGTCGGCACAATACCTAAGCACGCAGCCAGGTATTCCGTAGGGAACAGGCGAATACACGGCCTTTACACGGTGAAGATCTGAAAGGATAGAGCTTTCGTTTAAATTAGGACTGAAAATTATGTTTGACTTGGGCATGATGTA
The DNA here is from genome assembly GCA_008042675.1 of Drosophila seguyi. Classification (NCBI taxonomy): domain Eukaryota; kingdom Metazoa; phylum Arthropoda; class Insecta; order Diptera; family Drosophilidae; genus Drosophila; species Drosophila seguyi. Next base: position 672 of record VNJU01001322.1, on the reverse strand, counting down.
AGAATAAGTTCGATTTGAGTCGCTGGAATTAGAGTAAGTGGTTTGAAAAAACTGCGCAAACAGATCGGCAATTGCCTGATCAATTTTTACGGTAGTATTTTCAAAGGAAAGCGAGGAAGGATGAGTATTAGGCTTACGTTTGGTGTTAACTGTTCATGCTGAACAAGCGAGGGTCAGCAGCCTCTCCAGGTGGTCAGCACTAATTCAAATGTACCGTTTTTACCCGGTTCCGAGGCAGCAACGAAGCCGCCATATATAGTCTGTAAATTACTCTCCGAATAAACCCCAAAGCGAAACGACGTGTTTATTCTATCCAAACTCCAAGCCTACTTTTTTACAACAACATTTATTTGGGAATTCTGGGATCGCAGCTATCAGGCCCCGACGTCAACATTTGGTCCTTCGAGCCGGATATTCCAGCGCCCTTGCCAAGATAAGTACGGTGCCAAAATTCCACCATATATGTATGTGCATACATATATTGCTGCACTCTGTTGCCCCACTACCAAATTGTAGCCGCTTTTGCAATAATATATGCATGTATGTATGTACGTAGCTATATGCTCCTATTTATGTTGTAAATCAGACAGGCTTACATCAAGTCAAGGCGTACATCAAGTCCAAATTTTCCATAATAATCTATGCATGTGTATGTGTGTCCATCCATATTAA
>VNJU01001321.1:0-15634 GCA_008042675.1 Drosophila seguyi | reverse complement strand
TTTACAACGATTCATTACGGCAATCAAACTGGTAGACTTAGCTAAGGGACCATTTGAAGACATTGCAGTTGAGGTCATTAAGTCAAAAATAGTTGGCACAATTTTGAACTCAGTTAACGATGAAACGACAATTCCAGCAATCATAAACAAATTGCAGAAAGTAGTTGTCGGTGAGACATCTGGTAATGTCAAAGCAAAGCTAGCAACAGTTCAGCAAAGAGGTAAAACTGCAACGCAATTTACCGCTGAAGATGATAGACTGAAGAAGCTATTAGAAGCTTCTTTTATCGATGAGGGTATACCTCTAGAACATGCCACTAGTCTAAGTACTAAAGAGGCAATTGACACCATGATAAATCGTGCTGAGCACGAAAGTATCAAAACAGTACTGGAAGCAGGGACTTGCACCACTATGGATGCAGCGATAAGCGCATACATAAGAACGAGTGCAAGGGTTACCGGTGACATCAATAAAGTCATGTACTTTAGAGGTAACCGATGTAACAGAGGATACGGAAATGCCAATAGAGGTGGTAACAGAGGTAGAGGCTTCAATAACAATGTTTATAGAGGCAACTATAATAACAGTTACCAAAATAACGGTTATCATCACCGAAATAATGGATATAATAACCGCTATAATGGCAACAATAGAGGCCGCAATAATGGAAACAGAGGTCGTTACAACAACCAGAATAATGCCAATGTACGAGTAACCCAAGATCAGGGAAACTCGGAACAGCCCTTAGATACCCAGCAGTAGAAGATCATAGAGAATACGCCATCAATTATAATCTCAATATATTTACCACATTCATTCATGTCGAAACAGGTGTACAACTTGTTTTTTTTTTATAATACAGGTGCAGATATCTCTATTCTCAAAGAGAATTTTGACAAATTTTCTAATATTCAAATAACTAACAAAATAAATATTCAGGGCATAAGCCAACAGACAATCCAGTCTCAAGGACAGATTTTCATTGAGATACAGACAGGTAAATACATTATCCCACACGACTTTCATTTAGTAAATAGAAATTTTTCCATACCGTGTGATGGAATAATAGGAATAGATTTCATAAAAAGATATAATTGCCAAATTGATTTCAAACCAGCAGAAGATTGGTTTATAATTAGACCCAACAATCTTAAATTTCCAATTTATGTTCCAATAACATACAGCTCTGGTAATAACACAACTCTATTACCAGCAAGATCCCAAGTTGTCCGAAGATTGATATATCATCAAAAGATGATAACATTTTAATCCCAAACCAGGAAATTCAAACAGGCATTTATGTTGCAAACACAATTGCAACATCTAGTAATACATTTGTCCGAATTTTGAACAAAACAGATTCTGACCAATTGGTCAATATATACACTTTAAAATATGAGCAACTTTCAAACTACAATGTAGTTCAGGCAAATAGCGAAAACAGAAATAGAACTGTCCTATCTAAATGGAAGAACAATTTTCGAAAATTGTTTAAATTACAATTAGAGACTTTATGCAGCAAATATACAGATATATTTGCATTAGAATCAGAACCGATAACGGTTAATAATTTCTATAAACAAAAGTTGAGATTAAAAGATGATGAGCCCGTATACACAAAAATTTATAGAAGTCCTCATAGTCAAGTAGAAGAAATTCAAGCCCAGGTACAGAAATTAATAAAAGACAAAATAGTCGAACCAGCAGTTTCAGAGTACAATAGCCCTTTGCTATTAGTACCTAAAAAGTCAAGCCCAGACTCCGATAAAAAGAAATGGAGATTAGTTATAGACTATCGTCAAATTAATAAAAAACTTTTAGCTGACAAATTTCCACTACCAAGAATAGATGATATTTTGGACCAACTTGGTCGAGCAAAATATTTTTCTTGTCTTGACTTAATGTCAGGTTTTCATCAAATCGAACTGGATAAAAGCTCAAGAGATATAACATCTTTCTCAACCAACAATGGCTCATATCGTTTCATGCGATTGCCATTCGGTTTAAAAATAGCGCCTAATTCATTCCAAAGAATGATGACTATAGCATTCTCCGGAATAGAACCATCTCAGGCATTCCTTTATATGGATAACTTAATAGTCATCGGTTGTTCCGAAAAGCATATGCTTAAAAATCTCACTGAAGTTTTGATAAATGCAGGGAATACAACCTAAAGTTACATCCTGAAAAATGTATATTTTTCATGCATGAAGTCACATTCTTAGGACATAAATGCACGGACAAAGGAATTTTGCCGGATGACAAAAAATATGATGTCATTCAGAACTACCCAGTTCCACATGATGCGGACAGCCCTAGACGTTTTGTAGCATTTTGCAATTACTACAGACGTTTTATCAAAAATTTCGCCGATTATTCGCGGCACATAACAAGATTATGTAAAAAGAATGTTCCATTCGAGTGGACAGATGAATGCCAAAATGCAATCATACATTTAAAATCGAAGCTAATAAACCCAACACTCTTGCAGTACCCAGATTTCAGCAAAGAATTTTGCATAATAACAGATGCAAGCAAGCAAGCGTGTGGCGCCGTTTTAACTCAAAACCACAATGGCCACCAACTCCCAGTTGCTTATGCATCAAGAGCCTTTACGAAATGTGAAAGCAATAAGAGTACCACAGAACAAGAGTTAGCAGCAATTCATTGGGCAATAGTACATTTTAGTCCATACATTTACGGAAAACACTTCACTGTGAAAACAGATCATAGACCATTGACGTATTTATTCTCAATGGTCAACCCGAGTTCTAAATTAACAAGAATAAGGCTTGAATTAGAGGAATATAATTTTACGGTAGAGTATCTAAGAGGCAAAGATAATCATGTAGCTGATGCGTTATCAAGAATAACCATCAAAGAACTACAAGATATTACTGGAAATATAAATAAAGTCACTACTAGATATCAAAGTAGACAAAAATCCTGGCCAGGAAATGAAAAATCGGAATTGCCTAAGCAACCGACTGAAAAAGCTTCAGAGCCCAACGTACATGCAGTCATCATAAAGTACGAAATGTAGTGACCTTGCAAATGAAAAATATATGTTTTTTTTAACATGGAAAGAATATCATTGCAAGATATGATGTTGGTGATTTATATACTAATTGAGTTATTGATCTAGATCAACTTTTCCGAAGGCTCGAAACGCAAGCTGGTATACACGAAATAACCCATCTAAAATTGGCACCGTGGGATAATATCTTCGAACAAGTTTTAATAGATAATTTTAAAAATGTGGGCAATAAAGTATTAAAATTATTGAGAGTAGCGCTACTCAACCCGGTGACCCTAATAAATAAAGAAAAAGAAAAAGAAGCTATTTTGTCTACATTACATGATGATTCAATACAAGGAGGTCACACTGGCATAACAAAAACTTTGGCCAAAGTAAAAAGATATTATTATTGGAAAAATATGTCTAAGTACATAAAAGAGTACATAAGAAAACGTCAAAAATGCCAGAAAGCAAAAGTTACAAAACACACAAAAACTCCTATGACTATTTCAGACACACCGGAACATGCATTCGATAGGGTAGTAGTCGACACAATTGGTCCACTACCCAAATCGGAAAATGGTAACGAGTATGCAGTCACTCTGATTTGTGACTTAACTAAATATTTAGTAGCAATACCAGTACCAAACAAAAATGCCACAACTATTGCCAAAGCAATATTTGAATCTTTTATTCTAAAGTACGGTCCAATGAAGACGTTCATTTCGGATATGGGTACAGAATATAGGAATTCAATAATAACAGACTTGTGCAAATATTTAAAAATAAAAAATATAATATCAACTGCACACCATCACCAGACAGTTAGAGTAGTCGAAAGAAGTCATATAACTCTAAACGAGTACATAAGATCATATATATCGGCAGATAAAACTGATTGGGACGTATGGCTTCAGTATTTCGTTTACTGCTTCAACATGACCCCATCTATGGTACATAATTACTGTCCATATGAATAAATTTTCGGTAGAACAAGTAATTTAAAAAAACATTTTAATAAGTTACATAGCATAGAACCAATATATAATATAGATGATTACGCTAAGGAAAGTAAATATAGGTTAGAAGTAGCATATGATCGAGCAAGATAACTGCTTGAGGCACATAAAGAGAAAAATAAGGCAAATTACGACTAAAAAGTAAATAACATAGAGTTAAAAATAGGAGCTAAAGTTTTATTAAGAAATGAGGTAGGTCATAAATTAGACTTTAAATACACAGGGCCCCATAAAATAGAAAGCATAGGAGATAATAATAATATTACGTTACTTACTAATAAAAACAAGAAACAAATAGTTAATAAAGATAGATTAAAGAAATTTCATTCATAATTGATTTTACACTTATGTTTTTTTAATCATTTATACAAAAAAAAAAAAATTTAAATAAAAATAATAATAATTTTAATTCATTAATTAAAATAACTTCACTAAGTTACGTTATTTTTCAACAGGAGGGAGATGTAGTATGCAGTACGCCTATTTAATATTAAGAACATTTAAGTACAATAGTACAAACACATAGCAGCACTTTGTTGCTATGTTTATGCAACCAATAAAGCCCAAGGCGGATGTAACATGATCGTCCACTTGAAGGCTAATAAGTATAAGTGCATGGTCAGCATTCCCACGCCGACCAAATGCTGAATACATAAGGGCATAACTCGCTCTCTCGATAAGCATAGATATATAAGATATATATAAGAAAGAGCCGCTCCGCTGCTGGCGTATCCGGCAGCGCAGCTACGCGGCTTAGCCTTAGAGGAAAGATATTTAAGAATTATAATACAGACACTTTTAAGGAGTTGAACTGGCAGAACCATTTCTGCCAAGAAATAAACACAATCATAACTGAAGAAAATTTAAACTTGCGTCATAATATTACTGGAATATTCCCATTACACCATAGATGATGTACTACTGGATAAGATAGGAAGAATCTGTTACGTTTATGTGGTTGACGTTATTGTTTTTTCAGAAACTGAAGAGTTCCACATTGTTCATATCGGACAGGTTTCAGAGAGCCTCCATAAGGCCAATATGAGAGGGTCTAGGCAAAAGTACAAATTTTTTAAAGAAAGTGTTGAATTCCTTGGTTTTGTTGTCACAAAGGAGGGTATTAAGACAAGCCAGGACAAGGTCTAGGCCATCAAGGATTTTAAACAGCCCAGAAATTTCTTTCTTGGGTTTGGCTAGTTAATATAGATATTTTATAAAGGATTTCAATAGCTAGACCTTTGACGAATATTCTTAAAACTGAAGGTGGCAGGGTCAGCAAATACCGTTCAAGAGGCATTCCTGTGAGTTTTGATAAGTCTCAGCTTAGAGCATTTGACAAGCTCAGAAGTATTCTTGCATCAGAGGACGTTATTCTTCATTATCCTGATTTTACGCGACCATTTAATTTGACGACCGATGCGTCATCCTTTGGCATAAGTGCAGTACTGTCTCAGGAAAACAGGCCAATAGCAATGATATCCTGAACGCTAAAGGAAAGGGAATTAAATTATGCGACTAATGAAAGGGAATTTGGGCCGTGGACTGTCTGTGACACTACCTCTATGGCAAAAACGACATAAACATTTTTACGGACCATCAGCCCCTTGTATTTGCGGTCTCTGACAAGAACCCAAATTCAAAAATTAATTCGTTGGAAAGCCCGAGTTGAAGAGAGCGGTGCAAAGGTCATATATAAACCGGGGAAAAAAAGTTGCGTTGCGGACGCTCTGTCCCGACAAAATGTTCATGCTTAGCAGAGCTCATCAGAGTCAGATCGAGCCACTATTCACAGTGAAAACTCCTCAACATTTGTCATTGAGGCCACGGAAAAGCCATTGAACTGTTTCCATGATCAAATCGTATTGGAGGAGTCATCCATGCCGAATAAGCGACTATTTATAGTATTTGGTACTTAGACACATAATCAAATTGATTTTACTGATTGGGAGACATTACCGGACACCCAACGTAGTTAATGCCATACACTGTGAGCTTCCAGTCCTGGCCCGTATTCAAGATAGTCTGGTTCGGCTCTTTACTGCGACCAAGTTTTGGTTTTGTAAGTCCTGGGTGACGGACGTTTTGTTCACCAAAAAGAAATTTTAGTTATTGAACATAACAGAGCTCATAGGGCTGCTCAAGAGAACGTTAAGGAAGTGCTACTTGACTATTATTTTTAAACAGGGTTTGCCAAAAGGCAAAATACATCAGGCATCCAGTAAAACAGGAATTAGGTATAACCCCAATACCAACGCAGGTTGGTTTAGCAAGTTTGCGGTGGTTCAGCTAATTGCATCGTGTTCAATATTGGATGTCAAGGCCCCAATCTTTCAGCTGGTCAACCTTTTTCAGGCGACTTTAGAGTATACCAGGTCATTTCACTCTGTCACGAATAGGAAACCTGTCGAGATCATCCATGCTAGTGTCGACCTTGCCCCTGATATAATCATGAGCCAAAAGAAGGCGCAGCAGTAACAGTTAGATCGGAATAGTCCGACTAGGCAGAATAGAGTATTTGAAAGGGGTGAGAAGGTGTTAGTTAAAACCAACAAGAGACTGGGGGATAAACTTACGCCCCTGTATGTCGAGATTAGGGTCGATGCTGATATAGGGACAACGGTACTAATTCAAGGGAGGGTGGTCCACAAGGACAATATTCGGTAAGGCCACTTACAAGATTGATTTATAGGCTAAAAAAGTTGAGGTAGATACTCTGGTATGTTACCCAAAACTTCAGGCTCGTATAAATGCCCAGCAACCATGGCAGTAAAACATTAAATCGTATTATCTTTGTAAATTCAAGTTTATTTAAATTAAAAAAATATATATATATTGAAAGTAACTTAATTGCCCTCACTCTTGCCAAAATAAATATTTTGAATTCTTTGAAGTTGCACTGTTGACCAAAAGGCCATTCTAAAAAAAAGGTTTCACAACTGTTAACTTAAAATACGAGCAAATACTATGTTCATTACTGAATCTTGTACAATTAGTTTTAGTTTGTATTGTAGATAATTTGAAAAGCGCACACCGGCCGGATATCACACCTCGATGAAAACAAATGAATGCAAGGTCGAACTAGAAGCGTCGCTGTCAGCTCATGGAATGGGGTACAATCAACCGTTTGCAGCCTGTTGATCGGCTCATCTCATCGACCTAGCACCCATATCAAGGATCGGCCAACTACTTTTCGTCAACTTGCACCAGCAGCCTTAAGCCTGCCCTTTTCTTCACTAGTCAAACGAAGAAATGCTGCAGCATATAACTAGTTACAATTGCTTACAATCAGATGCCACCTTCACCAACATCAATCCGCTTTGCATGCTACGTAATGTTAAATATCATGATTTATCAGGCGGCAAAGTGCAGCCTCGATGTCGACAACGCCGGTGGCCGTGATTTGTGCGAGATAGAATAATCTTAAGCTCTCTCTCTTTGTATGATTTAGTTCTGAACTGACAGCCGAAATAAAGAGACGTTATTGTAAAATAACTGCCGTAAACACACATTCAGCAACTACGTGAACAGCAACGTGCCACGTTGAAATCCCCCTGCAACAACGGTGCTGGCGGAGGACTTCGCGGGCAACTACCTTGCCGCGTCCATCATTAAATCATATCTTATACATATATTAAACAGTGTTTTGTTCTTGTGGCGAAGGCGATCCCAGTTCTGATGTCGGGAGAGAGTGTACATCGGTATAACCTAACCTTACGCGGCAGCACAGCGAGTTCCGTCTCCGATCGTTACCCAAGATGGACTAAAACTCCTATTTCCATCCTTCGGCATAACCTTAATCTCATTAAACTTACTCAAGACCATACTATCAAGTCTTATCTTTCTTTCTTACGGATTTTTTGTTAATTCGTCAAGGGACTGTGAGATTCTCTGTTGCAATGCCACGCACATAATTTTCGCAGAAAAATGGCTCTTTTATATGTAGGATTTTTATTTATTAATGCCCTTTTATACCGCTGCGCCTTCGCCGTCGTCGTCTTCTCGTCCTCTCGCTTGAACTTGATCTGCCCCGTCGTCTCGCTTGCACAGTCAAAGTAAAAGTAGCATTCAGAAGAAAGTTCGTTGGGTCGTTGTTCAGTAAAAGTAGCCAGTCATTCAAAAGAATGTTCATTGGGTCGTCGTTCAATTAGATTAGCAACCCATATTTATTGTCATAGTAGTCACCCCACATATGTATATTAACCAGGGCACTATGGGCAAGAAGACTTTTTTTATATTTCTAAAGCACAAAATTGTTTCCTAACTATTAATAGCCCAGATGAAATAAAACGAATTTTAAAAAAATTGTATATCAGCTTGTTAGGACGCCTGCGGGTCCCGGCGCTTTCCACATAAAACAAGCCTCTGATTGTTTAGTACAATAGGCTGAAATCTTTATTATATTAATTAGATGAAATTATAGAGACCTTTTTTTTACATTTTTGTGCTCACACTTGTGGTTTGCCGCACTTAAATTTCACAATGACGCTTACTTCTCTAGTTGTCTCGTTCTTGCAAAGCAGTGTTTATAAAGTTCACTTAATTTAAAAAAAAAAAAACATTTTCCATAACGGAAATTAATAAAAATTCAAATTGGGCACTAGCTCGTGGGTGTGCATCCCTCGTGAGCCTCGTAACATTCCCCACCTCGTAATTCTTCTGCGTGGCTACGCTAAGTACTACCAGTCCTGACGATGTCCAATTTGCCTAGCTTGACCACGGGGCGGGTTACGAATTCTTCGGTCGAACGCACTACAGCGCTTCGTATTTGTCCATATTTTCCACTGTGAACATCCACAACGATTCCTTTCGGCCAAGAGTTCCGCTTGCACGTCTCGTCCATGACAATAACAACGTCGTCCACAGCAATTGGCCTTGGGTTCGGCTGGAACCACTTCGTTCGCCTAGTGAGTGTGGGTAGATACTCACGAACCCATCTTTTCCGATCCGCTAATTGGCCAGCGATCCGAAACCTTTTTGTTCTCCATCGCGCCATGCTCGCGTAGTCCACTAGAAGTACCGACCAGGAAGTGATTCGGCGTCAGAGCTTCGGAATTCTCGGATTCCAAAGGGATGTACGTCAATGGCCTTGTATTTAAAGTAAATTTAGCATCAGCCAGCGCCGCTCCTAATACTTCCTCTCGCAGACCAGCTTTTGCCAAAATTTCTGTCAAGATTGACTTTGTAGAACGCACTATGCGTTCCCATGCGCCGCCCATGTGAGGCGATCCGCGCGGAATGAAGGCAAACGACATTTCCGGATATTTACTTTCCACCTCCGAACTTGATATGCGCTCGATCTCTTTCGCCAGGACTCTGCTCGCACCACGAAAATTAGTTCCGTTGTCAGACAGCATCTTAATAGGTACGACAGGAATGAATCTGTCGATAGAGATAGGACGATCTCTAAATGCCTACGGCGATTTCCATTGGGCCAAAATAATCCACTCCAGTATAAGTAAAGGGCTGAGTGATGGCTGAAAGGCGCTCCTTCGGTAAATTTCCCATTATTGGCGGCAGCGGCTGAGCTCGTCTCAAGTCTTCTTCACTCTGCAGTTCCGGGCAATATGCTTTCCAAAACAGCAGAAGCACAATCGTTTTGCCTTAATTAAATCCAGTCTAGACTTGGTTGACATTCCCAAGAATCCTTTACATTTCACAAGTTCGTGGTCACCGTCACATCCTGGGCACAGTGATTCTTGTAGATTCTCCTTGTCATCGCCTTCCACTTTACTGTGGACTAATAGACGCTCTTTTACTTGTCTGCCACCTTTATCTTTCTCACTCGGCTAGTAATCATACGGCGTCACCATAGCAGCACACATTGCTACGCCAAATAGCCAATTGTCAAAAGTGGCCAAATTTCCGTCACCTGCCGCCAAACGATGTTTGCCATAATCTAGCTTCAGATCGCTCGACAGCTTAGCTACCAGGTTTGGTTGACGGCTCATTCTTCAATTTACGTTGGAGACTAGCGTGTACTATTTCTAAACGCCCATACAGCATTCTCAACGTGCCGATCGCATACGGCACCATAGCTGGAACCATGAGCTTCCCTCCTACAGCATCCAGAGCTGATCCTCCTAAGGCACTTCTGAAGTCTGATGAGATTCACTTCGTTGCTAAATCCACATCTTTCTGTTGACTGCTCATAGTTACTTAAAAATAACAGCCACTCCTCGGGCTTGCCGGAGAAAATAGGTAATTCTCTCGAAATGGCTTGACGCGCTGCTATCTGAGTCGGCGTCAACATGACTGCAATGTTTCCTGCTTGTGGAAATTGTGGACCGGCAAACTGCGGCATATATCCACTTGATACGCCAGCATTAAATCCAGCGCTGTACGGTTGGGAAAGCCTGTCGTATTGGAACTAAAATGTGGCCTGAAACCCAATCCAGCGGCTGGCGGAACAAATCCCGCTAAACCGCCTTGACATCCAAACATGGCTGTGTTGTTTGCCATAAGTCCAGCAGCATGCCATAGCGTTATTGGTTGCTCTGCACTACATGGCATGAATCCTGCCGCGTCCGGGGCTGCGGCCCGTGCTCCGCTATTTACATTGTGTTCGACCGCATTCTATTGTGGCATCGACTGCAATCCTGCTCTCGGCAGAAGTCGAGCTGCGCCTTTATTCCCTTGGTTTTGAACATTGGGAACAGTCTGGATTTGTCTAAGGGATTCTCCCGGATTCATATAGGGAGCCGTTGTCCATTGGGCGTTTCCGAATCCAGTTTTCGATTGATGCGAAAACAACTGATTGTGGTTGCGACATGCCGTGACGTTTTTGCCCCATTTAAAAAAAAACATGTTGCAGCCGAATATGAGTTCCGCCATTTTACGCTGCTGGAAGTTTGGAAGAGCAATGGCAATGTTATGACTGCTATTAGAGATTTGATAGCCGCTTAGCTATTAGAGTAAATCCGCCCTTTAGTATTACTAAGGACTCGCAGTTTTAATAGTCCAGCTGCCTTTAATACAGGAATTACCTCTGGCTGGCAGATCGTCGCTGATGCTGGGAGACTAGAAGTCAATTCAATCCCCCAGCTCTCAGTCAAAGCCCAGCCCGCACACCACAGCTCATCTTGGAGCCATTAGTGTAGAGTGATACCTAATCTTGTTCGGATACTCGATGGTCATGTAGTCCATACTTTCGGCTATTTCCGCCGTGACCCCGTTAAAAATAAAACGGTGTCCTATGCGGCGATCTCTCCAGCAATTTCTTGCTCTAAGTCTCACCGCATCCTGCACCGCCGTATTCTTGATGATTAGATTGGGTTCAGGGCGGCCGCTGGGAACGACCGACTGATGTTGTAGTGTAGCATGCATATATATTGAGTATTCACTATACTCAAGAACATTGGCCACCCGTAAGAAACGCACAGTCAGCGTTCCCACGCTTGACCAATGTGCCGGGTACAACCTAAGTGCAATATGCCTGCATGGCGCATGTCATCCCTTTCTTTCGCACATTCCGTCATGCAGCTAAATACATAATTTAAATATAAGAATTATATAAGAACTAATAAGTAATAAATATGAACGCTGCGTCGCTGCCGGCGTAACCGGCGGCAGAATTCCGCAGCTTTAGTTTACATGTTTAGATTGTTTAAGAACCAAAAACCAACAATTGTTTAACACTCGGATTGAGCATACCTTCAATGCTCCTCCTAATAAAGTCAAACTATAAAAATAAACAACTCGTTATTCTTCCACCCACACTAGGCTCTAGTGCGTGCCCTCCACCATATGTTAATATTGGTCTTACTACTGCTGTTCTTTTTTTTAAATTCAGTTGTCATTTAATGGGGCCAAAACACAATTTGCCTACAACAAAGGCGGATTGACGGAGGTCGCTCCTCCCCACTTATTCAGAAAGATCGAGAAATCTTTCAAATCTAAGGAAATTGCTTTGTGCTCCTTCCTGGACGTAGAAGGTGCTTTCGACAACACTGGCTATCAGTCAATCTCCAGAGCTCTATCTCATAGAAACATTGACGACAACGAGAAATATCTTCCACGTTAGATGCGACGACGGTCAGTATTAACGCGGCCAGAGGGTGTCCACAAGGAGGAGTACTGTCTCTCCTGCTATAGTCACTTGCAGTTGACGAACTCGTAGAAAATGTACACAGCCACGGAATAGATGCCATTGGTTATGCAGACGACTTAGCTAATGTAGCCACAGGAAAGTTCGGCACTGTCACCGAACTGATGCAAAGGGCACTCAATTTGGTTCTCGATTGATGAACAAACGTGGGTCTCAACATCAATCTGCACAAGGCGAGTGTAGTACCTCCTTATCATTGGGGGACTCCCGTAGAGCTCTCCAGTGAGGTCAAATATTTGGGAGTTGTTCTAGATAAGCGACTGAACTGGAACTCGCACCACAACAGAATGATAACCAAGGCCACACATGCGTTGTGGGCATGCCATAGACTGTATGGGAAAACGTGGGGTCTTAACTTCAAATCCATCCTGTGGCTTTACTGCATGATGGTCAGGGGTATTTTGACCTACGTCGTTATTGTGTGGTGGCCCAAGGTGCAGCAGGTCACGGCCATTCAGATGGGTAGCAGGCTGCAGCGGCTTGTGTGTCTATCACTGTTGGGAGCTTTTCGCACATGCTCAACTGCGGCTATGGAGAAAATTATTGGATTGACTCCGCTACACATTCACATACAAGAAGGAGCCGCTAAAAGTCTTCTTAGGATCAAACTCATATTTGCGTTACTGACGCTGGTCATGTCAGTATTTTGAATAATGTTTCTGGCTTAGAGATCTGCAGCTGAACAGATCTCATGACCACGAGGCTCTACTTTGGGTCGAAATTTAGGACTCTCATCCCAGACCGTATGGGATGCAATAACGACAACCCTTGCTGTGACCCCAGAGGCCTGCAGGGGTTCACTGATGGGGCCAAAACTGAAGGGTGGCTGCGGAGATCTTTGGAACGAACACCAGAGTCTCGGTTGCACTGGGCGAATGGCAAAGTGTTTTTCGATCAGAAATTCATGCCATTGAGGCCTGCTCTAAACTCGTCCTGGACAAAAGGATGAGAGGAGCTACAGTATATATATTTTCAGATAGCCAAGCGGCGATCAAAGCTCTATCCTCTTGGAGGATAAGCTCCAAACTCGTCACAGACTGGTGGACTGGCCTCCAGCAGCTCTTCACCGGGAAAAGGTAACTGTGTTGGCTGCTTATGGCTAAGATAGGGAAAAATCCCTTGTGGTACAGCATGGTCCCCATTACCTTGTGACGCCTCTCTTAAGGCATTCCACTGCCCGAAGCACAGTCATCAGCGTCGTAGCATATTTGCTTACTGCCTGCCAGTTGGTATCGCTGTTAAGCACCATTTCCAGTGGGGGGCCCGGCTAAAACCAGAGCCGCCTGGTCAGACACCGTACGAAACGCACTGCATATTCGCAGCAGTCGGTGCTTGGCGTTCATGCCCCGACAGTACGAGGGCGTCGCCATAGCGTGCGCCCAGACAGGGGCAGCATATAGCAGGGTTGCTAGTCAGTTGCTAATTACTAGCGCGAAGGAAGAGAAAGTAGAAACAAGCCCCTTGAGAGAGTTGCCCCCCACCGCAGTCCCCCAGAGTATCCGAAGTATCCTGACGTTGGCCACTGCGGCGTCGGCAGGGGTAAGTAGGGGAATGGGGTGTTTAGCCCCAGGACACGTCCAGCATTTACCGATGGCTCCAGGATAAATGCTATGCCCATTGTAGCAAACCTCTCACAAAAAACGTCGGATGCGGCCTTTGCGTGGTGGAGGTTAGCTTGGAGACATCCAAGTATTGAGAGGAGTGGTGGGAGGGGGACAGGACATTAGTCCGCCCTCTTGCGGTCCCTGGCCGCCATCTTCCGGCCAGGATTTGCGCAGGCTCCTCCGCGGTGCTTCGGGCTCCTAGGCCACTGCGGTGCCCTGTGGTGTCTGAGCAGCCATTACAAGAGAACTAGCCTTGGAGCAGGAACGGGAGCCTCCGCCTGTTCGTTTGGCTGCGTGCCGGTCTTTGGCTTTAGTGTAGCCGTGCCCCACGCGAAGTTGATCTGGTATACCAGGGACTTTCATCTTCATCGAGCTGGCAACATCCCTGTAAGAGGCCATGGCACCGATTTTGGGTGAGTGCTTGTGTTGTTTGCCCAGCCGCAGTTGTGGCTGTGGAGCCTACTGGAGCCTCTGTGGCAAGCAATACGCTTGCTGGACCACCCTTCGTCGGGGCACTAGGTACCGCGGTTAACTTCAAGACCTTCTTTATCGACACCTCTTCTGTGGTCGTATTGGCCGATCTTCCCCGTTTGTTGCGTAACTCCACTCTTGCCCTGGTAGGTTTCTGACCGCGCCTTTTGGCCTCCTCCAAGGGTATGCCGTTCGGAAGGTGTCTGCGAAACCTCTTACTTGCGGCGCCGGGTAGTGTGATCCACTGTGGTTTGTCATCCTTGCGATAGACGAGAAGGGCTTCTTCCTCTTCCTTGGTGATATTTTTGGTGCCAGAGACTTGTGAACGGATGTCCATGGCTTCTTCGGGCTCCCGAGTGGGTTCGATGTTACTCGATTTGGGGCTGCTGGAGCAACCTGTTTCGTTATTGTTTGTGATGGTATCCATGTATTGGTCCCACGAGTAATGAGGAAGGAAGTATCCCCCGGGGCTGAGCCTCATACCCCGGATCAGGCGCTTGTACGATCGGAGGTGCCAGGTATCCGGAAGCCATCGTTAAAAGACACACTAACGTAGTGCCATTCATCACAGGGGCACGGTACGGTAACACCGGTGATTACGGGTTTGATTCAAGTTGTCCTCTCTAGATCCGCAATATTTAGTTTAGAGCAGGGGCACCTCGAGCAGGATGTGGTTCATCACCACGTATGGCCGGTCTTTGGTAGTCGGAATTTGACTGCCAACTCTCACTAGCTGAGTCAGATGGGCGCGGCAACAGGCGCAAACGGTTCATTAAAAAAGCCTTAGCCCCAAGTGAGGAAGGATGAGTAATTGGCTTACGTTTAGTAACAAAATTATAAAATTGTTTTGGGTCCTCAGAGAACTGGGCCTTACATCGAGTCAAATAATTTTTTTAACACTGTGCGTTCAGCACGGTAAATCTCGACGGAGCAGATATATTAGAGGATAGGGCAGATTGAGAACCGGTACGTTCATACAGACTAGAATTTTGGTTTTTAGGGCGGCTCAGTTCTTTAGTAAACAAAGAGGCTTATTCGAGGTTGATAGATAGTATAACGAAACACATTAAGTAAAAAATGAGTTCATGGCAGTGTAAAAAAATATCCACGGCTTTAGCCATGTCGGTGCACATGTATAGATGATATAAAGTCGTTCGAAGTCCGTCTTGGAAAACAACGGACCCTTTTGGCTGGATGGTCAGAAATATTCTGTAACTCAGTCCTAATGTCAATAGTCACATCGAAAGTATGATGATAGGGATCTTCGGGTAGCGTAAGCGCCGCCCCGGCTAAACTAACTCTTGCCGTGTTCGAGACGATACAGAGATCAAGCGAGCGCTCTAGGGAATTTCGTACATGATTGACTTGAGACAGCGAAATATCGAACAAGCCAGAAATAAAATCATGCTGTGTGGT